>VUYV01000133.1:100827-125762 GCA_008711295.1 Anarhynchus alexandrinus
GCCCGCCGCCGCGCCCCCCCTCCAATGTGAAGCCTGACCGGGGGGAGGGCGGGCGGCCCGCGGCCTCCGCGGCGCCGAGGTCCCCCTCAGGCGGGAGGTAGCGCGGGTGCCCGCGGCCCCCCCCCGGGCCCTTCCCGCCGTTGCGGTGGGGGGTGTGTGTGTGTGTTGCGGGGGGGGGCTTCCCGCCACGCCGTGTCGCCGCCTGAGGTGCGGGCTGGCTCCCGCCGTTGGAGGGGGCCGCGCTGTCTTGATAGAGCCTTCGGTAACCGGGCTTGTTGGCCTCCTGTGGCTAAGTTTATTGTGGGCGGTAGGCGTTCAGTTATGCGTTCAGGGCTGGGGCTGCTGGCCGTTGCCATACGTGTTATTCCCACTTGCTAAGTCCCGACTTCTGCTGTAATACACCTTTTCCTGGGTAAGTTGCTTTAACGCATCTCGAGCTGCTTTAATGCCTCTGTGAGGTGATAGGACTTTTTTTCGGCATCTTCACCTTCATCTTTGACCTCGTCTCCTTCTCTATGCTTGTACTTAACATGCCTTCATCTTCTTTTGGTGCCTTCTTTCTTATTCCTTATCCCATTTTTCTCCCCTTTCCACCCTAACCCAATGACAACCTGTCTATGCCTTATGTGTTGTCCTTGGTTTTCAGTTTGGGAGTCTAAATGTTAGGCTACTTGCCGTGAGTTAAAATTTCTTCTGTCATAGTCGTTTCCCTGGTAAGTGTTTTATATAGTCTTTTCTATGAGAAACAAAGGAGAGAGCAGAGGGGGAAGATGATCATGCAGCAGTAGAACTATCCAGGTGTTTGCTTCTTTTGTTTTTCATACATACTCCCTGCGTGCATGTGACTCAGGTGTATCAGATTCAGTGACAAAAAGTCCATGTTCTCAAGCTTTACGCTTGGTATTTTGTCTCTTACTGCTTTTACCTGTTATTGGTCACTTGAAAAGTAATGCAGTTGAGTCTTGCATTTTGTTCCAAATTTGCCAGTGTCTTATCCATCTGTCGTATAATTACCTGGAAAAAGTAATTAATTGGAAAACCTGACTTGTTGAAAGTATTTTAATTAACGTTCTGCAATTCTTTGTGATGAAACATTCCTACAGAAAATGCAGGTGGCTTTACGATTTTGACACACGAGTTCTCTAATAGGAATGAGACTAAATACAGTGTGTCATCAGTAATTTGCCCACTTATATCTTCCTGTTGATGCTGTTAAACAGATGGTTGTATATGTTTTATCGGGGAGAAGTGCATCACTTGAAATAACCTGTTAATCCTAGTAAGTGAATCCTAGTATCTTTAGCTGCGCTCAGAATGGTCACTAAGTGGCAGAAGGATATATTTCTGTTATATACTTTAGCGCTTGGCATGAGATGTTTTTGTTTTCTTGGGTTTGGAGGCTAAAAGCCTTCTGTGAATAAATCTCTGGGTTATAAATAGCTTTATGTATTTGGCTATTTCTGTAGCTCTGAAGGTTTTGGTGATCTTCTTTGATTTGCCTCTTTATTTTTGACTCCCTGGAAAGGATAATCCTTTTCTCAGAAGTCTTACTTTTGTTCCAGTAAGGTGTTTATGAACTGATGTACGTACACACATGGTACTCCTGTCAGTTTTTACTTTTTTTTTCCCCAGACCTCTACAAAATTTTGCAAACAATTTTCGTTTCTGAAGACGAAGGTTGAGAGTGATACTTGGAACCGGTGTGTTTAAGATCCTGATCCTCATTTGAAGTGGAATGTTTGTGCAGTTGAATTTTCTGTTGCTATGTTTTGCTGCCAATGTATGTTTTTATTCTGGATATAAATATTATAAAGGATAAAACAGGAGCCTGAGTCATCTGAAAAAGAATTTGGAAACCTAGTTAGTTTGATTCAATGCTTGTAGTAGATTTTTCTCCTCTTGTGTTGTGTGGAATGTGACATACAAATAAATTGTCAGTAATTGTTGGGAACTCCACAGAGCATTTCAAGTATTCTGGTAGTACTGGATTTCTCCCAAAGCAGAGTTAGCTCAGCTTGTCTCAAAAAGTTGGTCCCAGATGTATCCAGAGCTGCCTAATATTGGTGTGAATTCTGGGAGAACTCAAAATCCTGTAGGGTTTGAAACAGGAGACAGAGTATCGATGTGGTATTGGAAGGGAGGCATAGGTGTATTAAAAAGACTTCCAGTCAACTTTGTTTGAGGCGGTTAACCAGGCAGCGAGGGTGGAGCAGCTCTTGGAGTTAACAATGCTGTTCCTGTCACAGCTGGCAGGGGTCACTGGAAAGCGCTGGACATTATTTCTTTCCCAGTTCTCCTAAGTTACATATATTGTCTTCCCAGGCTTTTTCTAAATATCATATCTTCTACTTGTTTATAGTAGAAATTTTGTTGAAGAAATAAAAACATCATTTTTTTTCCCATTTTCTCAGGACCCCTGTGAGTGAGAGTGATGACAGTCACAGGGTTGTGGGTTTTTTTTTGTCTGTGAGGAAGTTCTTTACCTAATAAACAGTATGCTCTACAGATTTGTCACCAAACTTCATGTGAATTTTTAGCTAGGCTTACTAAGGACACAAAGCTTGGACAGTTACTTTCTTTGTCCGGCTTCTGCTGTTTGAGTAACTTCTTAGTCAGTCAGACGACGAAACCAAATTTAATGGCAACTGAAAGACATTAAGTACCTACACAATGACAAATTTATGAAAAATTGTCAAAAGTGTCTGTCAAAAGTTTTATAACTTTTTAAACTTTATATTTATTTTTGACCCAAATGAACATTCCCACCCAAAGAAAGGCAGTTATAACTGAGTCATTTCTTTCCTCAGAAAGAGAGCAACTAACTGCTGGCCAGTCTATGTGCTAAGGTCTGAGCCATCATGGTGTGTACTGCGACTGGCCCAGCCAAATAGTTGGGGCAGTTGGTAATATGGGTGGGGGGCAGGAAAAAAAGTGTTGGCTGAGGTAGAGAAGAGAGCCATGGTACACTGGTAAAAACAGACAGACTTAATTATTTCTGCCCACGGAACAAGGTAGGCCTTTTTTTTTCTGTAACGGTTTTGTGTTTTAAGAAGGAAATGAACCAAAACCCTTTTAGGATACCTGTCAGAGATACTGCTCCTTCTGACTGTTCAAGGACAGTTGACCACTCCACATGTAGTGGCATGAAAAATAAAAGATTTTGAAAGCTTTAAATACCTTGTTTTCTCCCTTGAGTTTGCTGTGCTGTTATTCATAAAGGTTGTTCTTGCTGGGTACAGAGGAAACTGCATGAAGAAACGATATTCAGATTTGTAAGGAGAATACAAGAGCTTAATAAATTACCGATAGGGGAAAAAAGAGTTAATTAGGGCTATGATGCATTACTGTGTAGTGTTTGGGTATGCTATACATGCAATCATAGAATAATTCAGGTTGAAAGGGTTTGCTGGAAGTCAGCTATCTGGTCCAACCCCATCTCAAAACAGGGCTAGCTTCAAAGTCAGAGCAAATGTATACATATATAGAATTACCCATTATGTTGTCAAGAAGTTTGGAAATATAGCTTATGTTTGTGGTTTTGTTTTTTTTTTTTAGTTGAGGGGAGGATATCAGAGAGTTCATAGAGTTATTCTCTTGTTTCTTAATTTAAATGTACAAAGGGGATTTTTTCCAAATTCACTTCTGTTGGGAATACTCTTTAAGTGAGACATGTAGTGTTCAGTATTTAATTCTTTGTTCATTTGAGGTGGTCTTAGTAGACATACTCCAGAGAGACTAGACGGCTTTCTGGAATGAGTCCAAGCGTTGGATTGAACTTCTGTTTGCAAATACATTTGTGGTTCTTGTTCTTAAAAAATAAAATACAATTGCAAAGCAGGAGAAAAAATTAAAGCAATATAGCATCAAATATGAAGTCATGCAAGCCTTGCATTTTGGAAGTTGGCCAGCGCCAGATGCTTCTGGGGGTTAGGTGGTTGGCAGATGCCAGCCTGGCAGCTAAACACTCTTCGTGTTCAGCTGTCTTAAGGGACAGTTTGTTCTATGCTTGCCATGTTGCTCATATGCTTTCCTTGGTATTTGCTACCGGCCGTTGTGGGATTGGGTTTAGGTAGAGAGTTTCTATGGCCAAATACAGCCCAGTGATCTTTTTGGATGTTTTCTTGCATCCTGGGCCATGGAGCTGGCGATCCCTCAGCTGTGTGCTTATTTTTTTCTTGTGTGTTTAAATAGCCGCTTTCTTTTTGAATCTGAGTGAAATCTTGGCTTCAGTGACTTCCTGTGGTACTGAGTTTAAGAGTCTAATTATGTGTTGTAATATAATATTTCTCTGTTAAAAGTTTGGCTTTGCTATCCTCTAAGCTCAGTTAATGAATGAAGTTCCCAGTATTATTGGCAGCTCTTGTTTTCTTGACTATATTTTCTGTGTGTTTCTTAAAGTCTCATTTAATTTATAATTCCTTATTTTTCTGTTCATACTTGCCTGTCTCAACAAGAGAGTCTTTCAAGTGGTTGATAATACATAGCCTATCTCAGGACACCTCCCTGTCCCCCAGTATTTTAATATTATTCTTTAAATAAAGTAAATGCATTTCGGGTCAGATTGCACAACTGATCAACAGAGCTGTACCACAGTGTTTTCCTTCTCATTCCTCTTTTATTCAGGTGTCTCAGTACTCTTCTGACTATAGGATATCAAGTGGAAGAGCTTACCGAGCTGACAAATTTCCTTTCTGAATTTGAGATACCTGATTTTAAAGCTTTGTGTGGTGTACGTAGTTCACTTCCCCCTCCTCGTATAGATATTTGCATTATTGATACTAAATTCTGTGTATGTTACTTATTCACTGTTAAAGTTGATCCATCTTCTTAAGCTTTGCTAACTCAAGGTTAATTGTCATCTGAAAATGTTACTACTTCAGGTTTTCTTTTCTTCACAGTTGTATAAAAATAAATATAATGAGCATTGCTGGACCTATTTACAGAAGCTTGAGGTTTGGAATAATAGGGCAGGGCTCAGTTCACACCATTTAAGGACTTAACTTAGGCAGTGCTTCATAAAAACTCTAGGCTACTGGTTTAAATAGGGGAGGAGGAGAGGGGAAACAGTCTTAATTAGTCCAGATTAACTCTGTTAATGATACTTTTGAAGGCTTGCAGGTGGAAATCCAGAGTCTTCAAGTTGCCTTTGGTCAGAGCTGCCTCACTACTGGCAATGGCGTTAGTGCTCATCTTACTTTGCGTTCCATAAATCTGTGGAGCTGATTCAGGTGAAAACTGCTGATTTACTTAGTAATGGTAGTCAGATCCTTGAAGCTGTCTCCTGTGTGATGGGCTCCAATGCTAGTAAAAAGGGATGGAAGCTGGTGACTGAGGAGGCATGTGGACTGTAGTAATACTGGTTTAGAGTGGTTAAAACAGTTGAGAAGTCTTGCTAGCCCACCCTGACCTTCTCTGTTGACCCTGTGTGGACCTCGTGTCTTTAGCGAGTGATTTCTTCTGCTGAAAGTTCCCTCATAAGAGCTCCGGGAACGAGCAGGAATGTGGAGCATCTCTGTTTGTTTGTAAGCCAACAT
Source organism: Anarhynchus alexandrinus (assembly GCA_008711295.1). Lineage (NCBI taxonomy): Eukaryota > Metazoa > Chordata > Aves > Charadriiformes > Charadriidae > Anarhynchus > Anarhynchus alexandrinus. The sequence continues at coordinate 106,362 of VUYV01000133.1, forward strand.
TAGCTGTCAGCGCCTGATGAAGCAGTGGCGTGATGGGTGTCTGTGTTCATCTTTCTCATAAAAGTCTAACGATTAGCATACTTAGAAAGGTGGAAGTCGTGATTTCTGGATGTGCTCATCCTGAGTGGCTTTTATGTCAAACCTCCAGAAAGAGCTAGCCACCAAGGGCATGTGTATATTGAATGAGATCCCAAATGTCTACCTCTGTCACTACAGGGTGTTCAGGTATGTGAAGTCTAGAGGAACATAAAGAAAGTAGACTAGGAAGATTTAGTCTGAGTTTAGTTTTGGGATTAGGACACCTCGATGTGAAGGAGAACGGGGTTTCCCAGATGAGATTCCCTAGGATTTGTGTGCTCTTTATCTTGGACTGACGCTGAATGGAAGAGCTAGCTGACCAGCTGTGTGTGATCCAAGGAGCTTCTAGGCACCTGAGCAGGCAATAAATAGTCTGTTTTATTCAGATTGGATGCTGCTATTAATCTTTATTATCCAATTAGCCTGTTGCAATGAAGAATGTTGACCTCAAAATTTTGTTCAATTTTCTGGCTGGTTTTTGATCCGTGGCAATGTTTGCTTTTCACAAACAGCAGTCTATTTAGAAGTCTCTGACATCCTTCCAAAGGCTCTTTTAAAGTCCACATATGTTTTATCACTTGCTCTTGTTTATCAGTTAGTTTGACATGGTCAGAAATACTGATAGACTAAGACATGATCTTCCTTTGCAGAAACTGCTGATTAGACCCTATCAGATAGTCTTTCAGGTATAATGGTGTTCTATTTTTAATGATTGTTTTGAGGAGCTTGCCAGATACACATGTAAGGCTTGTTACCCTGCAATTCCTTGCTTGGATCACTCCAGAGACTTTTTAAAAAATATAGGCTCAGCACTTGCTACCATGTTCCTACAGAGCAGTGGCTGTTATAAGAGACTGCAGCTTTTTCTGACAGCTCAGCTACTTCATGCCTCAGCTGCTTCAAAACCTTGCCGGATAACTATTTGTAGAACATGATGCAAACTTGGTCATTTAAGAGTGGTTTTCAACTTCCTGACTGTAGTCATCGAGCAGCCGCAACTCTGCTGTGCATTGCCCGGTGACAGATAAACACGTCTTCCTAAACACCAAGTCAGTATTTTCAGTGAGCAAGATTTATTGGTGCAGGAAATGACTGTTGGGTTTAGAATCACAAGGAGGAGAAAAGGAGCATTGGCTACTATCTTTGGGCTTGGGGTTTTTTTTTGAGTGTTTGTTAAGAAGAATGTATATATAAATGAAAAACATAGTATTTATAGAAATTCTGTTCCTTTATTGTTACAGTTCTAAGAGCAGATGTATGGATGCAATATTTCAGCGATTTCTCATTATAAGATTGTAAATATATTTAATGGGATATGTATGTATATGTGTAGTATTCAGTACAAAAAAACCCAGGAATTAAAAAGAGCAGAACTTGAGATTGACCATGTACTGTGTTTTATTTATTTTTTTTTAAGATGTAGCATTTTCAGAAATGTCTTGGCTTGTTGATCTAGCACGCTAGCAGCAATTACTGTGTTTGGATTGATTGGAATTTTGAAACTAACATCTCTTGTAGAAGATAAGAGGCAAAATTAACTCGATTATAGTCCCCTTTAAGGGCTTGAATTTTTTTCCACTTCATTAAACAGTAGAATATGTTTAAATAGTTGGAGCTTTTTGCTAATTAATAAACACTGTAGCAGGCTCAGGAGTAAATTGTGAGAGGTGTAGAATCCTGGACTTCTCAGTGCAGAGTTCTTCCCCCCCCCCCCCTTATTTTTACAAGTAAGGTAACTATGAAATTGTGTCGTGTCCCTTCAAATGGAGCCATGAACAGAAACCAGTTATGTAACAAAATTAGGAAATTTGCACAGACTTTAAGGCTGAGGGCATAGATTCCAGAAATGGCTACAGCAGTTGCAACAACTGCACGCAATGTTCTTTTCCCAGAACCTGAAATAAATCTCAGAAATCCTGATACTCAACATTTTGCTACTATTTCAGACAGTTGTGTAATTCACTGGCAAAACAAGTATTCCTTGGGAGACAGTTATTTTCTGTGGTACTTCCTTGCTAATTTGTCCTTCAGATACTGGCTTTTTTACTGTGGAAGTGAAGATGGTTGAATCAAGCCTACTTCCCATCAGAATTTGAAAACTGATTGTTGCTGCATGCTCTATGCCGCAGCTGCAGCTGTGAGAGCTTCCTGCTTGGGGATGGTAAGTGATAAAGGGCATGAGCTTATAAGGAAGAATAAATATGCAGTGTCAGGAATGGGATCAGATACCGTGGTTTGTGGGCAAAATACAGAGGCCTGAGAAAGTATCTGGTTTTCACTAACTGACATCTTACTGGAGGCACAGGCAGGTATGGACATGCTGCCAAATGTCTGTATGTGTCATGATATATCACATTTGGTATGTATGTGTTCATAAAGAACAGGGCTTGATACACTGCAGCCAGCATAGGGTCTGATTTCATATTTTATTGTTGCTGTTGTCGGCCTGATAAACTCCTCAAATAAACAGCAAAACTCCCCAAACGGGTGTCTACGGACAGTTGATGTTTTTTTTCACCAGTTGTTTGGGGTTGATTGTTTTTTGGGTATTTTGTTTTGGTTTTGTTTTTTGTTTTTTGAGATAGAGTGAAGAACAAAGTTTGAAAATTCATTCTCTTTCATGGGCAGCGTCTTAGGAATGCTGGTATCCAAATTTAACAGAGTTGTTGGGGGAAGCAAGTTAATGTTAATTCCTTTTTATTTACAAACTATCATGCTGTTCCTTTGGGAAAGGAAGTATGTTAATTCCTTTTTATTTACAAACTATCATGATCTTGGATTGCAAGGCAACAATTTGGGGGGGCCTTTGCTGGCATGGCAGCACGAGTACTTTTCATGCTGGCTGCTGGATAGGGTCCCTAGATTAGCAGTATCTGAATTTTTGTTTAGTTTTATTTTTTCCTTCCCTTTGACTGCTTCAGATTTTCTTAAGGCTAGCTGAAAGGAATGTGATAAAACTTCCCCTGAAAGGTGTGAACCTGGGAGTGACAAGTTTCTCATTTGCTTGTATATGATTTGCAATTCTGACATGCTGTTTTGAGAACAGCCGTGCATAGATAAAGTACTTAAACAGAACACTGAGTGCATTATATAGTATTTGATGTTCCTTTTAAAAAAGGAAATGTAGGTTTAATGGTTTATTTGTAATGCACATGAAAGGAATGTGTCTTTTGAAACACTGCTTCAAGGGTTTAATCTGTTCTTGATGGCAGTGGCAGGACTCCCGTGGATGTGAGTGTAGGAAGGATGACTCTTGGTAAATTTTAGTGGTGTATCTGCATTACATTGATACCTGCGTTGGTTTGCTTTGTCATGGCAGAAGCAGCTTTTCAGTCAACAGCGGATGCCTAATATGACTAAGCTGTTTACTGGGCTCACTTAAAATATCAAATAATGTCAACAATTTGATGATAATGTTAACTTCTATTTTGATGTTGAACCTGGAAAGTGAGGGTTTTTTTCCTCATTAAAGTTATTTTCTAGCTGTGCCTCAGCAGGTATAATGCTTACTTTTAAGTGAGTTTATGTGATACTAATGTTGCTACAAAATGAGTAGTTTAGGCCATAGGCTTTACTATTCCAATTCATTGTCTCTTTTTACTCTTCATACCAGGAAATCTTAGTGAAATTATGCCTGTGATTGTGAAACTGTAATGTGGAGGATCTAACATAATGGTAAAATAGTTGTATTGTGGAAAGCAGGTGAAACCAAGTTCTAGTATTCTTATGGCTTTATGCAATAACTTTTTAAAAACTGCCTTTAATTTTCTGGTAAGAGAAGTTCTTCTGAAAGTAATAAAATTCGATGGCATTTAAAAAAAAACATTTGAGACAAATGCCACAGCTCTGCGATTTTACTCTAATGGTGTCTAGTGAACATGCCAACTTCATCATTCCATGATCATAATGAGTTGAGAAGGACATTCAAGTCTTGACTCAACAGCTGGATGGTATCCTGACCATTCAGGTTAGGATTGTTACAAAGGAAACAGGTTCCTTGAAATATTTGCCTGTGCTTCCTTGCTTGCATTGTATTTTAATTATGTCCTTTTGTTAGTTGACATGGCTTAGACTTGTTCATTCTTCCAAAAATTGTCATTTTTTGCCTTTGTCACTGCGAGAAGCAGTTTTATTCTGAACTTCTGTCAGAGTTCAGAATAGATTTATTTTCTGTAGACTGTCATTTAGAAATGTATGCATTTGTGCCTGACTTGGGTTGCCACTGTGGATATGAGTAAAATTTTTAAATATACTTACTTTGAATTTATTTAAATCTCTGTAGTGTAGTATCTAATCCTGTTTTATGCAGTTACTGCACTGCTTGAATGAGCATTTAACTACCTGAAGACATCTAAATATAGATTTCTGTGGCTCTTGAAAAACTGCTTATTTGATTGCAAGGTGTAGTGTGTACTTAAAATGGAATATGATTATGCTCTGAAATGGAAAAGAAGTAACTAAGAAACCTCACTGCTGAATGGGGATTACCAAAACCAGATAGTCATCTATTTTTAGTTTTAAGGAAGTAATGAAGTTTTGATCAAAAAATGTTGCTTGCTATTCGTAGTATTAACTGTGAGTTTGACGGAAATGTAACAAACGGCTGTGTCGAATGTCACAGAGATGTTTTGATCAAACTTGTATTTGGATATTCTGTCTAATCTCTGAAGTTGAGAGTATTTTTTGTGTTGCTTTTGAGTTTCTAACTCGTTAAGATTAAGTTAATCTTGCTGTAGTTAACTCCACACAGGACATTGTACAACTGAGTGCAAAAGGTGGTCCGTGTCCCAGATGCAGGTATTCAACACAGAACATGAAGCAAATGGCTAGATCTGGAGAGGGTGGGAGGAGAACAAGGCAGGAGCATAGGCAGTGCTCTGTTGTGCTTGTGGATGTGTATCAGTTGTTTTGATTTGTTCACTTTACCCCTTTGCTACTGATGTGCCTTAGGGCCCAGCTTGTACAGTCTGACTTCAGGATCAGTATCAATACAAATTGTCAGCTGAATAACATAATAACTTGTAATGAATACACAGATTTCTGAAACTGTTGCAAGACTTGGTTTCCTGTCTAGGTGTTCGGTGAGCTGTGGGCAGATGCAGTCAGAGCCAGAGCTGCAGCTTAAGTGCCTTAATTGTTACCATCCATTTCTCATCCAGTTAAGTTAGCTTCAGGCAAAGCGTATCAAACTCATTATACAGTCTCAAAAAACACCCCAAACAAAACCAAACCACAGGTGGCAAGCAGAAACACTGTCCAGAAATAATTAAACAAACCTTTTCACCTTTCATTTCAGTGCTGTCTCAGAAATTGTTGTATATCACTTGAAGAACGCATGTGGTGTTTCCTTGTAGAAGTATTTTTACTTAGCACACCAAACTCTTAAAGTCTTTTGAGATATATATCCCATGATTTTGTCATATTTACTTTCATAAGCATCATCTTTGCATTTGTATATGCAAATGTGTATGCAAATATACTTTAAACACCACCAGAATAGACTCTATGGAGGATTTAATGTAGAGAGTTTCTTAAAAATATGAAAACTGTGGGTAATCTAAATAACAGGTTTGATCATAGAAATAAAATAAATTAATAATAAAATTACTTCATTATACTTGGTTTATAGTTTTATGATGTAATTGTTTCTCGAGGTGAAGGGGTTTTGAGTGAATTGGAGAACTACTGAAAAAAAAGTTTGCTGCCTTTAAAATGGCTTGTCCAATTTCAGCTGTATTTGACACAGTTGGAAGTCTTAGATTCATAAGTTAGTGTTGATTTCCTGAAAAATCATTGACCTTGGAGAGAGAGAGAGATCAAGTTAATGTAGCTGTTGAGGGAAAGGTTTCTGTGGAGGCTCAACAGTTAGTTCTTTACTGCTGGTAATGAGTTTCTCCAACCTTTCTCTCATCCTGTAATTATGGTGGCAGGAAGTAGGGTATATTGTATGTGAGAGGGGATGTTGGTTTAAGAGAAATGAGGAGTTAAACATCCTCCAAGATGAGTTCACAGAGGAGGGGAAGGCGAGGGGTGCAGGCATGATCAAAATCTGTATGGCATCGTTCCTACATCGCCACCTTCGTGAGCAGTGGAGCTGCTTTTGCTGGGACTGTGCGATGCATGTCACGTTATGTGTGGAGGCTATGTACGGCTAAGGGTTTTATGTCACTTGGAGTCTACAGTTCAGTGTAGCAAATGATTTTAAATTTAAGTATACTTAAACAGGTTTTCAAACAAGAAAGCAAATCCTATTTTAACCTTTATATGGGTGAGAAAGAAGGGTCACCAGTCTATGTAATATGCCAAGTTATATCAAAGTCTCTGTTGGGCTCCATGTGATAGAAATATTTTTATATTTATTGTGCCAATGAATTCTTAATAACTGATAGTTGCTCCTAGAAAAACTTCTACTATTATCAGAAACAACTAGGTCAGAAACAATTACAGATGTTGACACAGTCATGGCTGGCAGCTTTGATGTGACTTACATGATGGTATTATCAACAGTGGAAAAATTGCATTGTGTGTTTGCTCAGTTGCATGAAAAGTCAGTATCCTGATATTTCTGAAAATTGTTAATGACTGTCTAAGCTCTCTCAGAGACATTTCTTTCTATGGTGTTGTAATTTTATCTGAAGTTGTATAAAGTATATTGGAGTTACACTGTTAGAAATCTTAAATATAGTTCCTTTTGGGTACTTGAGTTCTCTTTTTGAAAAAGCTTTGTGAAACGTGAAAATGTATGGCATTGTGTTTCTTAGAAATCCTCAGGACATGGTATGAAATCAATTTGTTGAATCCATACACGAGTCAGGGAAGACTGAATAAGCAGGTGTCAGTGCAGAATGGAATCTTTTGGAGGGTCATCTTTTATCTCTTCTTTCCGAGAAATGTCTTGGAAGATGGGAGTGTTGATAGGGCCTTTGTAGAGGGAGCATTTGTGATTTGCATACAAACAGCTGTTTGTATGAAACAGATATGTATCAGGTAATCTAATCTCCGCTTTTATTTTTTAGAAGCTTAAATTCTTGGTGATGAACAATGTATAATAAAGTGTTGTGAGTTATTCTAATGCTTAGGCATTTCATAAAGACACTTCTATTTTAATCTATTGCACAGTTTCAGTTTCCATCCCATCTGTTGAACATTGTATTTTTCTTTGCTTTTCTTATCTGTGCAAATGCTGTAAACAAATGTCTTATCTTTCTTTGTGTTAAAGACAAAGATCACCTTTAACCTTTCATTATAAAAACAGATTAATAATTCGTGTTTCCTTTTAATGAAGAAATATAAGGTGCAATATTTTTGTTGCTATTGACAATGTTATGATAAGTATGATATTTTTATCAGAAATATACCCCTTAATCATGTTTTTTTTCTGAGAGAGATCGATCTTGGAAGAATGCCTGATGCATAGTTTGGTGTTTGGGGGCTAAACTACCACTCCTCCTCCTCGCCATGCCTGGGGTGCTGGGTTCAGTTCTGGGCTCCCCAGTACAAGAGAGACACGGACATACTGGAGAGAGTCCAATGAAGGGCCACAGAGATGGTGAAGGGACTGGAGCATCTCTCCTCTGAGTCAAGGCTGAGAGAGCTGGGACTCTTCAGCCCGGAGAAGAGAAGGCTCAGGGGGGATTTTATCAATGTATGTAAATGCCTGAAGGGAGGGTGCAGGGTGGATGGAGCCAGGCCCTTTCTGGTGGCGCCCAGGTACAGGACCAGAGGCAACGGGCAAAAACTGAAGCACAGGAGGTTCCAGCTGAACATCAGGAAACACTTACTGTGAGGGTGACAGTGCGCTGGCACAGTTTGCCCAGGGAGGTTGTGGAGTTCTCTGTCCCTGCAGATACTCAAAAGCTGTCTGGACACGGGCCTGGGCAACCTGAAAACGTTGTTTAATATTTTTAAGTTACTTACACTAACTTTTTCAAAGCCTTTGCATAATTTGTTAGGAATTTATAGCTTTACAGAATAAAGTAGGAATTTCCTTGCATGTTAAATACTTTGTGCAGTTATATAAAAATAACATTTTTAAACTTTGTGTAAACATAGGAAGGAGGCTGAATATTAGGTGGAGCTGGAAACTTAAGCTTTTACCAACTAGTGTTAAAAGGTCACATGTAGTATAGTGTCCCCCACTGACTTTTTTTTAACTGGGTTTGAGTATGGCATATTTGTTTACATACATATATTTTTAAAGGGAATCAGTGAGATTAAAGATTATTAAACACAAAAATATTCAGATTTTTTAAAGACTATTTTAACAGGTTTTTTTTTTTTAATTCCTTCTTCCTACTCTTCTGATGTCCTGTAGCAGCAGATTTGTAGTTTTTTGTTTACTTAAAGGAGAATACCCAAAGTCTTACTAAAATAGCAATGAGGCAAGGTGTAAATATAGCTGTTCGGTGCTTTGCAGGTAATGGGAACGTTTCTTCGTTTCCTATGTTGGCCTTCATAGGGAAGGTGGAAGTAAAGCTCTGTCTTTTTCTGTTAACAGCCTAAAATGACTGTGTGAATTCAGTGGAATAAATGGCGTCCAAAGTAACTGATGCTATAGTTTGGTACCAGAAGAAGGTAAGCTTTCTATTTGTTTTTATGGTGGCTTTAAAAAAAAAAAGTTGGCTTATTTTGTTTTATTTGTAAAGTATAATAAATATAAAGTACTACTGCATTATTGGTTAGCATTGTATGAGAGTGAATAGCTTGAAGCTTTTATTCCAAAAGTAAATAAATATTAATGACTGTATCTAATGAAATGGAATAGCTTTTGGTCCATGTTGAAAACTCCTCGCTCCCTTGGCTGCTTGTGATATGGAAAAAAAGGAAACAAAATTTTAATTCTCAGTAGAATGCTAATTAATGTACAGGTGAATGTTGTTTCTATAGCACACAAATGAATCCCTGTATTTAAGTAGAAAGTAAGAATTGAAACTTGTTTTCTGTCAGTAACAAGAAACTGTGTAATCCATACCCCAAAGAGGTAGGCTAGGGCTTTTTAGAAGTTAATTAGAAAAAAAATTGGGGGAGGGGAGAAGAAAAACATCTCATTTGGAGATACATAGTTACAGTATTACCTGATACTGTATCTTTTCATTCATGTTTGCACACAGAAATGTTGATGTGTCTAATTTATTACTTTAACAATTTAAAATCATTATATCTCCTTGACATTAGTATGCCAGTTCACTTATTCAGTTAAATTGCTTTTAAATAGCTGAAAAGTTTGCTAAATTTGGAGATGTGCTTCTTTACTAAGATATAAATAAGGTGTGATGATTTTTTTTTTTCTTGGCTCTCAATGATTTAGTAAGTTTCTGTGAGTTATTGCTTTCCTTGGGCCTATGGCTGTCTTTTTGAGAGGATGCATCTTGTCCTTAGGAGAATGATGGCAACAGTCTTCAAAACTCAAGTTCTGGTTAACTTCTAGCTAAGCAACAGTTAATTTCTAGAAATAAGACAATATTGGTATGCCTTGTTGAGATCTTTACAACTGTGAATTAAAGGTACAGTTGGAAAAGCAGAAAAATGAATTTTGCTGACTTAATTTCTACCGAACATTCAACTACAATATTAAAAAAATTGAAAATAATTCAGAATGTACTGAGGATTTTTATTTGTACTGTCTACTCTCTCCCTTCTCTTATTCAAGCTTTACAAAAAGTATTTTTGTAAAAATATCAGTGGAATTACACTGGTTTTGAACCATTTCTTGATTGCAGGTCCAATCCAATTTTTTCAAGATTTGGAGACTGACTTGTAGAAGATTTAGTGTAACAAAATTCAGTGCAGGATCTTATGGAAGGGGAAAATGATGCTGATTTTACCTGCTTCCACTCATTCTCTCATAACAATTAATCACTCACACTGTCATACTGATAATACTTACAAATACCAAGTTGTGTGTGTATTTGGTCTGGCCAGGACCTCTTTTGTGCAGTGCAAGAGATGCTGACTATCAGATCCTCATCACGTCTCTGAGATTTTTGTCATTGGTCATGATGAACTAGTCTTTGGACACATTCTCTATGGTATTCAGCTTTATACATAAATGGTCCTTTGAAGCAAGAAAGAGTCTGAAGTCTCTGTAAATCTTAAGTGAAGTTCATGCTTGTTATCCGTTTTTCTTTTTTTTCTTTTTTTTTTTTAAATACATGTCTGTTTTCCTGTCGGTCATACAGGAAAAGGAATGCCATACATGATATGCTCCAACTTTCCGTCCTCCTGGTGTTAGGAAGGCAGGATCTTCTGCTGATGAGTCACTGTGCTGTGATCTTACAGAGGACAGGCCTTCTGGTCTTCATATAAACAACCCATTCCTCAATTTTACTTTTCCCAGGACACTGCTCCTAACAGGATTACTCATTATCAGTATAGGTCATTCTTTTAACCCTTGTTCTGTCATTTTGTTCCAGTGATTTCACACGTTTCTATTTATTTCATTTACAGCAACAAAAATATTTCTGCTACAAGTCTCTGTAGGCTTTTACAGAGGTCTGCTTGGCCAGAAATTGCATGCTGCCTTCATGGCAAGGAGTCATGATGAGGTGACTCCTGTTACTTCATGAAAGACTGGGCTGTGTTCAGGAGAGATAACATCTTGCATAAACCAGATGTCACTGTTTTCCATGGTGTGAACAAAATTTAATTGCAATCCACATGGGGTCTGCCAAATGAGCAGGCTCAGCTTCTTTTGGTATGAGGAAGTGGAGTCTTATTTTGGGACAACTGGCTGCACTGCAGAAATGTTGCATCTCATGCAAATAAGATTTCTTAGGTCTTATTTATTGAAGGTTCTCCTGGATCAGGCTGATAGCCCCAAGGGTTTTTTTTTAACTTTGTAGTGTGGTGTGTGATACTTTCCTGGGAGCATCTAGGCTCTTTCAGCCATGTCCTTGATTTCATTTATTCATTTATTAATTTATTTATTTATCTGTTACAGTATTTTTTTCCCCATGGATTTGTTTTTTGCACCAAAGATTTCAAATTGGGGAACAGAAAGAGCTATGCTAGTGGTTAGTGGGTACCAGACATTTCTTTTGTCCTTTCTGATGCATTTCTATTATGTGATTGCTTATGATGGCAAAATACTGAACTCTGAACTGGTGGTTGATTTCAGTTTTAAATTTTTATTTCAGAGTTGTCAAAGTTGTCCCTCTTACCTTGCTTTTTAGATCTGCTGATTCCTCACAACAGTGATTGAAGCTGAAAGGGGGGAGGGATCTAAACTTAGCACATTCTGGCAGCAAAACATTGTTTCTGGGGCAAGAGAGAACCAGGGTTGCAGTCAGTATTGATCAAATTGATATGACTTGCCTATATGATAAAATGAGGGAAATAAAGTGTTATTTTGGGAAGGTATTTTCAGATTAATGAATTGGTGTATGAATGCCCTAAAAGAGAACATGAAGAGCTGCTGATATTTATAGTCATACATAAAGAAGAAAAATATATTTGAGTAGGTGGAGGCTGCATAAGACATATTGAACAGATAACTTGCTCCTTGTTTTTCTTTGTTTTCAATTTCATTGTATTTTTTGGATGTATTTTTGGATGTATTTATTTTATGTCTACTGAGTATCAAAGGTCTGTTGGGTTTCTCAAAAGTAAGGCATTTTTATATTTCTTTAATGGAAGGAGTTAAGGAATTGAGGTCTTCCAGCCTTACATTAGGTGAGTTTTCCAAACACCAAGTTTACTCACATGACTCATACTATTGTCTGAAATTGAGCTCCTCACACGAGGACGATTTGGTAATGTGCTTAATCGTTTGAAAGGTCAGACCTTTTATTATGTAAACTTGTTTTTTGTTGTTGCAATAGATTTACTCTGCTTTTAGTGCATAGGAGCTCTTGATTACTGTCTTGTAAAAATACAACAATCAATTCTGAGTAATTTTAAGTTGCATTGTAAGATTTCAGATAGTGTATTATACCAGCTTGCTATTTGAGATATAAGATTGCATGGACATAGCTTTTCTGCTTCCAGTGATAGCTTGCGTTTCCCAGCTAGTATGAATACTTTTGCAAGGGAAAACCTCTGCTGTGTTCTTAGGTGCACTGGGGAAGTATTCGTGTGTCACACCGGGTTTGTCTAGCTTGTTTTCAACACTTTCTGCTGCGTTGGTTCTTGCAATAAAAGGGTGTGGCAGGGGTGTCTGCATTGCTCTTGGGAATGGTCCCAAACAGCTACTGAGCTAATGTTCATATATATGCACATAATCCTTAGGATTATGTGTGTTTACCAGAATGCTAAACTTGCTTCAGATTTGTGACTGATGAATTTTATGGAGAAAACCATCATAATGTTTCCTCTGAAAAAAATCTGACACCCCCACAATTATTTTAAACAATTTCAGTATCTAATGGCATACCTTTCTGATACTGGTACTTTATGCATACTTGAAGTATTGCCTCAGTAACAGTAACTTATGTTAAAAATAATAAAATTGGTAATAATCTAAAACATTGCTTGTATTGCTTGTAACTTAAGCTTTTTGCATTAATTTCTTTTAATACCTTCAAGCTTACAGATAACAGTAGACATGCAATTTTTGGTTTGCTTTCCAGTTTGGAGACTATATGTAACTTTACCGTAACAACTTTCTGATTTTCAATTCTCACAGAAGCCTTGCTGCTAAAATGGGCAACTTTATACAAATTTGTTGATAATATTGCAGGATAGAATTATGTTGTTCCTTCTCTTGGGGGCGGTTGTAGGGGAAGGCAGAATGGAACTTAATGTATTGAACCCGAATCCTGCACCTGATTGCATATCAGTTAACTTTGCCAATGCAGCTTTCCGCTGTTTCAGGTGTCCCTTGGGTACGGCTGTTAAAGGGCACAATAAAACAAATGAGATGTTTTCTCTCTCATGGTTCTAAAGGGCAAAATTAGAGTTCTAATTGTGTTGCTTTAAGATCTGTAATATTCAGTGTTTTACAGCTCATTAGTCCAAGATTATTCTTGCCAAATTAATAAAGGAGGGGAAAACCCAAAAATTATGTCATTCCCTGAAGCCACCTGATTTTCTTCTTGGCGCTGAATTCACATGATGCGTTGGTGACCCTGGCACCAAAGCCAGTTTTTGCCAAATGTTTGGGCTGTATGGCTATATTACCTAAGGTTTGGATGCTGAAACTGTATCAGTTCAAAAATGTCCACCTTCAAGTGCCAACACTTGACAAAGTGTTAGAGCTGCCTATCTGTGAAAGCACCAAGGGGAAAAAAAAAAAGGTATATTTAGGAGAGTTTCCTTCCATGTAGCGCTGGGATTTGGTGCTCAAGTTGTTATCTGACCAAATAGTGGGGATTGCCTTCAGCACCTTGTTTTGGTGAGACAAAACTCAAGTTTCTGAGCTTGTGCAAAAGTTGACTCAAAAATTGGTGCTGTGGCTGAACGAAGCACACTTGCATTTTGGCTGTCTGTTGGGTCCTGCGCCTGCTTTGCCTTCCCACAGACTTTCATGCACTTATCTGGTGAATTTGGTCAGGGGACTAATCCAGTTAAAACTGAGACTGCGGATCTATAAGGAGCTGAACCTATCTAAAGGAGGGGGGAGGAGCGAAGAGATGAAATCCCTCTGTCTGTAATACTGATTCTTCAATTGTTTTATTATATGAAACTATAACCTAGTATTTTCTTTTCTCTTCTTGAGTGATCTTTCAGCCACCCAGGTGAGTGTGCTGGCACAAGGAAAGTGTGCCATGGGAAGTGGAAATAGTCAGGGGCGTAAGGGCAGTGCTGTTTTAAAATCCTAGTTGCAATGATGGTAAAACTGCTGGATTTTCACTGGCCTTCAGGGAATTATGCTGAATACTGAGGCTGTCAGTGGTTTTCTTTTCCCAGTTACGTCTTGAGGCTGCTTTGTTTTGTGCAAGTACATAACTGTAAAAAAAAAAAAAAAAAAAAAGTAAAAAGTGTCGCAATGGTCTTAAATCCTTAACACTTGGAGAGTAACTGGGCTGTGTTAGCAATAGTGTAGCCTGTGGGTCAAGGGAAGAGATTATTCCCCTCTGTTCAGCTCATGTGAGACAGCATCTAGGGTGCTATGTCCAGCTTTGGGCTGTCCGGTACAAGAACAGCATTGGCATTCCTTGGCAAGCCCAGTGGAGGGACACCAAGATTGTTATGGGGCTGAAGCATGTGATGTATAAAGAGTCTGAAAGATCTTGGTTTGCTCAGTCTTAAGAAGAGAGGGCAAAGTGGAGAGCTCACTGCTGTCACCACTACTGCTTTGGAGGCTGTGGAGAGGATGGAGACAGGCTCTTCTGAGCAGTGTGCAGGGATTGATGAGAGACAATAAATACAAGTTGAAATGTGGGAAATTCAGATGAGATATAAGGATAAAAGTGTTTAGTGTGAGGTTTGCCAAGCACTGAGACAGGACCCCAGAGAGGCTGTGAAATGCCTGATCTTTGGAGGTGTTTGGATCTCTACTGGATAAGCCCTTGAGCAACCTGCTCAAGTAACTGGACCTGCTTTGTACAGGAGATTGGGTTAAGTGACCCCCAGAGGTTCAAAGCTGTGCGATTCTGTGATTACTTTAGTTTGAAATTTGAAGATGAGTAAATGTTATCATAGGGGATTGTGCTCAATTGCGATTAATGCCAGAGATAGAATCTCATTCAGTTTGTGCTTCTTTTTTGGTTTTGCTCGATAGTCCACTTAGGCCAAAGAAATGGTACCTAAATTTACCTCTAGCATCCAGTTCATATCACTAGGAAATGGCTTAGAGTAGGGGTTGGTTATTCATGTGCACTCATTTAATTTAACCTGCAAACTATTTCTAACTATTCTTCTGTATGTAATTTTCCTTTATGTTTAATTGTGCAATGAAAAAAGATGTTTCGTGTTTTTAGTAGATAATGCTAAAATCTGTAAACTGTTACTCAGGGCAATAAGTAGGGCTGACTGACGTTACCAAGAATTAATCTCTAATGAATGATACAGAAAAACTATTAATACATAGTTGATAAATGTTTAATTATGTATTATTGTACTCTGAAAGGGACGGTATCTTTGAAGTAAGCCTTGGTAAAATTATTGTTCAGTGAAATGGCTGTAAGTTCACTGCTGTTGCAGTTACTGCCAGAATTTAAGCAGGTCATTAGTTGGCAATTCAAACAGTTAAGAATAAATAACTCCTAAAGTTTTGAATTGGTTCATTTTACTCTAAATAGTTGGTTTTGGCTCTCCCTCTGGGGCCTAAGAGGGAGAAGGGAGGGGAATCCCAGAATCGTTCAGAAATCAGAGGTAACAATTCAACAGTGATAAATCTAAAGTTCTGCACTTTAGGTTATACAGCTTTAATCACTTCATTGTCTTTCTCCATTTGCATAAAAGTTACTAAACTCTACACTATTAGCAGACAGTGTACAACTATTATATAGTGATTTCTATCTGTGGTTTATTAGCGAAGTTTGTCTTAACTGAGCTTGTCTGGTCCACATATCCACCATAAACAAAACTGAAGAAACCCCACCACCCTTGAAAATGAAAAACATCCTGAAAAAAATAATCATCCTGACAGAAGAAATCTACTCCAACAGAGAGAATTATGCTGCTGAGTTACTAGATTATTGCCTTTGCTGCAATGGGGATCAGTTCATGTAAAAAATAAAATGGGGTTTAAATAACTTTTAATAATCCTGTTCTGAGTTTTGAGAAAATGAAATGATTTGTCTAATACCTGAAACTGTATACTTAAACATAAACTAAACATGAAGCATTTAAAAAGATATTTTCAAAGGAATAATATTACATGTAGAGAAATTATTTATATATTGTTATCTTAATATTAAAATTGATACATAAAATCATACAGGTTTTTGAAGAACATTGGACTGTAAAAGTTAATAAAGCATATTAGCTAATATTTTAACACTAAATATTTTAGTAAGTATTAAACTCTTAATTTCCTTGGTGGAGAGTCCAAGGAAGCAACTTTGTTTTTTATTTACCAAGCTCTGTATCTTGTATCTTCTGGATTTGTAATACTATTGTGATGTTGCTTGTAAAAGTGTTTAGAGGTTTTAAAGAGCAAAGCTTAGCATGCAGGTTTCATTATTGATAGACATTAAAGTTTTAAGATCCAGCAGGAAATACTATGTATTCTTAGGATTATAATCTTTGCTAGTCTGCTTGGTCATAAATTATAAATGTCTCCTGAAATATTGATCGATTCCATTAGAATCAGAAGGCCTTGTGAGTATTGGGCTACAGGTTGATACCATCACTACATTAGCTTAAAGTGACTATCAGTGTCATTCACAAAGCTCAAATTCAATCTTGATGCACATATGGCTTGTTATGAGAAAGACACTGGGAAGAAATATTATGCAGTGCAGAAACCCTTTGCACTGGGCTTTATTTGAAGGAAAAATTAGCTGTGCTTTCAATAGCTTAACTTTTTACTTGGGCTAATTGCTGTTAATGTTATAAAACAAACTGTACAGGTGCAAGACAAATTTTAAATACATAAGGAGATGTGATCAAATGCTCTCTGAGGTATTTGATTGGGAAGGAATAAGTGCAATTATTTTAGGTAATTTCAATACGTGCACATATCTCTTAAGAACAGAAAACGTTATGAGGAGTCTGCACTTAAATAGGATCTCAAATTTATTTAATATTTTGGTAAAGTGCTATCTTTATCAGGTGAGTTTAGTTTTGTCAAACGTATAATTGTACAGCTTAATATCCCATGTCAAGTCACATACAGTTAATTTTTTTTTTTTACAATTAATTACTTGTGAGGAAACTTTTTTTTTCTAGAAAACCTATTTCCCCGCACTTTTCCATTGTGAAAGAAGATTGACAGAGTTTTCAGTCTTTGCATGTAATCCCTTATATGCCAAGAATTTTAACAGCTGCTTGAAGAGTAGTTGTTAATTCTGCAAATATATAAAGGAACATAATTCCTTTCATCTTCTTTACTTGGTGTTTATTGAGGCATGGTGTCTCAAGAACTGAACATTTTAGAGGTAACTGGTTTGGATAGGCTGCATAGAATCTTGGCATTGAGGAAGCCTGGGATGCATGATTTAAACTAAAATAACATCTGCTGGTTTATTTAGTTCTGCTACAGGTAAGTTATACCACAATTGTTTATATCTCTAACGTATTACTGACAAGTTTCCTACAACAGGGTTGTGTTGCTGTTGATGCTTGGTGATGAAAGTTACGTTTAAAAATTATAAGATAGGCTTGTTATCTAACTTGAATTAACAAATAATTTGAAAAAGATCAAGGGATATTTTTTATTAATTTATTTTCTGCCAAATCTTAATAAATAAATGCTATGATACAGTTTTCAGATCCTCTTTGATTAGATATTTTACAAATTAAATTAGAATACATTTCTGTGATAAATCAGATTAAAATTGTGATATTGTTTTGTATAGTTTGCTAAAAAAAAAAGTCTATTGCCAGTTGTAGACTGGACTGATGGATTGAAAAGATCAGTGACAAGCTATTATACAAACAGTCTTGCACTAATTCATGGGCATTTTTTAAAAGCACTACTTATTTTTGTATACTTAAAAATTGGACAATTTTTGGACCCTTGCATTTTGTATTTAAATTTTATTTGAAGGGTACTACAGAACTTTCAGCTGTCGTGGATGAGACTCCAGGTAGAGTTGGTGGGTCCAGGAGTATATAGGTACTTGAGTTGATTGGGGCCTCCATGTTGGCCTAACAGTTTCAGGCACGGGAAGCTTGAACACCTGTGGAAGAGCCTGGGGACTGTTGCATATTGAGGGGCAGCATGCTTTGATCAAGTTTTGTGTATATTTAAATTCTTCAGGTTGGAAGCATGAATGATCTTATCTCTAGAAGGTTATTTCTTCATTTTATTTGCCTTTAGAGCTCAATTTCTTTGGCATTGCTAAATGCTAGACTTCTTTTCAGTGTCCTGCAGGTATGTACGATTTAAAAGAATTGCATGAATAGCCAAGAGCTAGAACCTACATGCAAACATTTAACAACTTAATATTTAGATTTAACATGAAACATAATTTAGATGCAAATACTTGTAAATCAAAACTCTTTGAAGATGGAATTTACTGGTGTTCTCAATAATTTAAGACTGGGAAGGTTTGCTAGTATTAACTTACATTCTTGAATTCATTCAGGAATTACGTTCTTGAATTTAATTCATACAGGTGTCTAGCATCTCTCTTAATCATTATATGTTATAATTTAGCTTGTTGTCAATGAAAAATGCTTTTCAATGAATTCTGCAAGATATGTTTCACAAACTGTAAATGTGTTTTCCTGGTAGAGAAGAAAAATGTTAATGTCTATGTTTTTTACTTGCCTTGTTTTAGTAACACTATTTCTACCTATTTTTGTTTAATGTGGGAAATGGAGTGTGCCAGTATGCTACTTTAACGATGCCTTTGTTTTCATGTGTTTCCTTCTCATACACTTGCAAGAGAAGTATGGAGGGATGCTTATACAGATAGAGAGAAGGGAAATTGAGTATCAGGTCTACATATGATGTGCTGAGCACGTACGCCTGCTCCTTAAAGTGCTTCTAAAACTTCTTTATAACATAAAGAGGTGAAATTAGTTAGATTAAAAAAGTAAAAAAAAAAAAGTGAGAGATTGTAATGATACTTTCTGTCTGTAATTATCCCATTAACTCTTTTTTGTTTGCAATAGTATGCCTTTATTTAATAGCCCTGTGCTCAGATTTTAATAATTTAAGTTGATCAGAGGTGGTTGGCCAGATCCACTAGTCTAATAAAACA
This sequence comes from Anarhynchus alexandrinus, assembly GCA_008711295.1. Lineage (NCBI taxonomy): Eukaryota > Metazoa > Chordata > Aves > Charadriiformes > Charadriidae > Anarhynchus > Anarhynchus alexandrinus. The sequence goes on from VUYV01000133.1 coordinate 125,195, forward strand.
GTTGTAAAAGACCGCCTCCCTTAAAGTGGTTTTGGCTCTCTCACTTCACCTCCTGCTGGAAGAATTGCTTTATGGGACAATGTTAAAAGAAAAACGTGAATGGCAAAATCCCTACTTCTTGTCTTTTTGTGGAGACAGAAGCTGCTACCTAGCCTTGAGGGAGAAGAAATGTTTGTAGGAAAATATATCTAAGTCAAATTTTAAATCAGTCAACTTCCTTGCCTCAGATGTCTTCTGGGACCCATGTTTCCCAGAATTCCTTTAACAAATGGCCTGTTATTTGTATAAAAGAAGAACCTTCTTTTAAAGGCTCTTTCAACTCTACAGCAGATTCAGCTATGAATGGAATTAGGAATACAGAGTTTGCTTGACAGCTTTATTGGCACAAAGGCTTCCTTCCGCATTTGTTTCTTGCATAATTGGGAGGGGGACAGACTTGCATCCCCTTTTCTGTCTTTGTTGAAAGAAATCTTTTTTGGAAGTGAAGAGGGGAGGACATGATGTTATGCAGCACAAAAACCTCACTTGGGGCTCTTCTCAATACATTTCATGAAAAACAGGAAGGCCT
>VUYV01000133.1:126324-250620 GCA_008711295.1 Anarhynchus alexandrinus
AAAAAAAAAAAAGTGAGAGATTGTAATGATACTTTCTGTCTGTAATTATCCCATTAACTCTTTTTTGTTTGCAATAGTATGCCTTTATTTAATAGCCCTGTGCTCAGATTTTAATAATTTAAGTTGATCAGAGGTGGTTGGCCAGATCCACTAGTCTAATAAAACAGTTGTAAAAGACCGCCTCCCTTAAAGTGGTTTTGGCTCTCTCACTTCACCTCCTGCTGGAAGAATTGCTTTATGGGACAATGTTAAAAGAAAAACGTGAATGGCAAAATCCCTACTTCTTGTCTTTTTGTGGAGACAGAAGCTGCTACCTAGCCTTGAGGGAGAAGAAATGTTTGTAGGAAAATACATCTAAGTCAAATTTTAAATCAGTCAACTTCCTTGCCTCAGATGTCTTCTGGGACCCATGTTTCCCAGAATTCCTTTAACAAATGGCCTGTTATTTGTATAAAAGAAGAACCGTTTAAAGGCTCTTTCAACTCTACAGCAGTTTCAGCTATGAATGGAATTAGGAATACAGAGTTTGCTTGACAGCTTTATTGGCACAAAGGCTTCCTTCCACATTTGTTTCTTGCATAATTGGGAGGGGGACAGACTTGCATCCCCTTTTCTGTCTTTGTTGAAAGAAATCTTTTTTGGAAGTGAAGAGGGGAGGACATGATGTTATGCAGCACAAAAACCTCACTTGGGGCTCTTCTCAATACATTTCATGAAAAACAGGAAGGCCTGAAATTTCATTTAAAATGTATTTAGAGAAAAAGCCAGGACAATTAGATATAAATGTCTGGGTGGAGTGGTTATTCAAGATACTGACTTTTTAATTGCTGGCTGTTATCCATGTGGATTTAGCTCTTAAACTTCCTTTGGTTTAATTACTTTAATTGTAGCAAGTGCTTAATTCTGCCCAGTACAGTGCTTGACTCCCTAATTATTTTCCACAGTCTACATTTTTTTCCAAATGAGAGGTGCGAAGTAGTTATTATTATTACCAAAAGTCAGTTTTGGGGTTTTTTTTGGTTGGATTTTTTTTTTTTCCTCCAGAGTTTTAAGGTAGCAAACTATAGAAATTGTTTGGGTGCTTATCTCTTGTGAATGGGAATTATTATTTGAATTTGAGAATGGGTAATTCAGTAATTCAATTCACTGGTCTCACTTTCAATTTTAGATGTGCTTTAGACTTTACTGCTATAAATTAGAGGGGGTTTGTTGTCCTCCCCACCATGGGTCAGGTTTAGAGGCACAGAAGATGCCTCTAGATTTGTTACTTATGGGTGTGTTTGCCTATTGGCTTCCCTGAATATCTTTTTGCATTTTTTGTTGGATCCTTGGTTAAAAGATCTTTTTTAACCACAAATGACTTTTTTTAAAAATAACCTCTTCTAATTTAACACTGGCGAATGAAATATACTGAAATATATCAGCTGTCTGGACTAAGCTGCTTGTATTGGCTCTCTGCACAGTCCGTAAAGGGACTTTGAATCTGAGGAAGTGTGTCTGTCTCTCCCTCGTGACCTAAAAGTGATCTTGCACTTAACCGCTCAGAGTTTGTGATATGAATCAAACTCCAGATATCTAACACTGTGTGTGCGCATGTGTGTATATGTCTAGGTAGACTGCTGGGAAGGAAAGGCTTTAATATTGACATAGTAAAAGACGTCATTAGTGAATATTATCTAGAAATACTGTTTGTGCAGAGTTCAAAGCAATCTGATGATCTTTGATAGCTTACAAAACTTGGATATATTGTCTCATATATTGACTCGTTCTTGTCACTATCTTACATGTGCGTTTCTTGAAGTTTAATATTGCCCTTCATCAAAATATCTGACACTCATAAAGTGGCTTTCTTAGATAAACAAGTGCACAGTAATTTCTTAAATGAACTATAGCCACCTGTATTGATGGTTATTTAAAATGATAGAACTCATCAAAACTGGTCTTAGCACTAGGATTTTAATAAGTGCTTGCAGGATCAACCTTTAGTCTTTCTGTGGTTCTGCTCTTACAAATGCATGAAGTTTTCTACAATGCTGTGGTGAGGTTAGAGCCTGGGAGAAAACAATTCCTTTTTATTCCAATTTTTTAACTAAAAACTTGTTCGCATTTAGACAAAGCTAAGATCTTTAGAAGAGTTTCATGAGTAAACAAACTAGCAGCTTAATGAGACTGAACAAATCTGGGAGTAGGTCTACTAGGAACATTATTTCATCAGTGCTTCAGTGGGAAAAGTGCCTTCTCCTGATATTCGTTGAGTTTTCCCTGGCCTGTAATCTAGTTGATTACCACTCTGACCACGTATTTTGTTGCTGTGCAATCTTAAGAGATAAAGACAATGTAGCTGTAAAAGTGAGTGGAATGGAACCGGAAATATAGAGGGAGATGATTTAAAAAATAATAAATTAATTGAAGGTATGGGTTCAACTAGATGTGCATGTTGTTTTCTCTGAAGTTAACTGAAAGCCCATGTCAGTATTGCTGCCGTGGGTCTGCTCTCTGTTGGTACAGAGCCTGGAATCCCCACCCAGGGTGGGAGGCAGTGTGGTGTTCCCTGTCCTCTGGCTTACACAAGTGATGCCATGAGGCTGAGGCTGTTTGCTCGCCTCTCCCCTCTATCACGACTCATTCCCAGGTTAGCTAGATCCAGTTCAGCCAAGGCGGAATGGAGAAGATAAAGATTTCTTTGTAAATAAGTCTCCCCAGGGAAATAATCTGCTGTCTTCGTGCCTGTCTTGTTGAAGATTGATTGATTTTATTTGATCGATGTCTTTTAAAACCTAATGTAGATATTTTTGTGTCTGTTCTCTTTAGATTGGCGCATATGATCAACAAATATGGGAAAAATCAGTAGAGCAAAGAGAAATAAAGGTAATAATATTATAGCATTTCAACATTTTATTTTATTTTTTTTACCAGTTATAGGCAGTGCTGTCTGTGGTTGTGTACACTGATGTAATTTACAATCTATGTGGTGGTATTTAATACTAGTAAAGTAAAACCAGACTTCTGGAGTGTAACCAAATGTAACTGGCATATTATGCTCTATTTATTTTACATAATTAATAACTGCAGCATTTAAAGTGCTGCATCTTCCTTTATGTCAGTACATTTTTTTTCTTTTCCGTTATCTTAAGCCAGGGCTTAGTTGTTTTAATGCCTCTGTCTTTCACTTTTCTTTGTGATGAATTCTAATGTCAGTTATCTGAGCTCTCTTTACTTTCAGTTAGTTACCTTATACCTGCAGTTTACTTTTCCTCCTTTATGATGCTGTCATTGTTTTGTACAGTTTATTAGACTGGTAAGTACTTCAGGCTTTGTTTCCCTGAACAAGCAGTTTAACAGCGTTCTTTGCATTTTGGTTTAACTAACAGTGCCATCAATGTCTGCCACATTGCTAAATTGTTTTGGAGAAAAAGAAATCAATCCTATATGTAAGACTTTATGGATTGTATATTATTTCATACTCCATGATGTTAAAGTTAATTTAATTAACATCTTCTTGCAATTAACCTTTTTTTCTTCAAATACTGCACACAAGAGGTATGCTATTACTGCATGAATTTCAAGGCATTGGTAATTCTTAACATTAGCAAAATGTACATTGCTTCAGTTTTCCTGTTGGTGGGCTTTTTTTTTCCTCCCCGGTACTTAAATAGCTAAACAAATTGTTTGCATTACATGGAAACTGACCTGAACCACAGAGTTCCCCAGTTTCTGTACAAAAATCTACAAATTAACTTTTAAGTCGGTGCTGGTGGTATTTTTAGAAGTGCTTCTAAACCTGATGCCCGAATCCACGCGGTGCTGTGAGTCCCCGGCTCGCTGACGGCGCAGCTCGCCCCTTCCTCCCCCCCCGCCCCGCGGCAGCTCGCCCTTTCCCCCTCCCGGCAGCTCGCCCGGCGCTGCCCCCGCGTCCTGCCCCCGTCCTGCCCTGCAGCGCCTGCGGCTGCTCGGAGGAGAGCCGGGCGGCTGGGGCCGTGCCAGGCTCCTCGGGTTACTGGGAGGTGCCCGGTGGATCTTAAAGGGGGCATGTTTCTGAGTGCAGCTCCAGCTCCTGCTGGGTCAGCGCTGTTAGTGCAAGCAGGAGTCTCTTGCGGGAAAACTGTGTCTTGCGGTGCCGTTTGTCTGAAGCGTGCATAGAGAGAGCGTCCAGAAATGTTCTTGACAATCAGCACGGCTGATTTCAAACTGAGACCCTAGCGGGTTACTTGTTTTCAGGGTCCTTTCCTACAAGCATGAAAACCAATCGCCATTAAGACAGAACTTCTTGTAATTACTATATAATAGGACATTATTCAAATTGCAAATAATGGCTTGTGCTTATTCGAAATGCATCTCGTTTGGCTCAGAAGTCCAATAACTAACAAATTAATGATGGTGTCTACATGAGTTCGTGTTGACTGAGCTTAGCATAATAGTGGTAACACAGACTACTAAGTTCAAGTATTGCACATTAGCCCTTTAATCTCAAAGCTACTACAGTACTGTTTATAAATAAACTTCACTAAAAATAAAAAAAATATTATTTGTTAGTAGAAAATCTGTTTCTGATACTGTAAATATATAGTTTAGTTACAACTATAGGAACTATAACTATGAAGACTAAAGTTTGTGCAGAAGAATTTTTACAATGATAGCCACTATTTTTAAGCATTTTTATTTGAACTTTGTTTTTGCTGTTAGTTAGCTGAAATGTGTTTGGTGCTGAATAGAAATTGTGTGAACTAACCGGATGGGTCTGAATAGTATGAAACAGTATGTATTTTTTTTTTAAATTAACTTTAGTTTGAAACACTGCTATTTTCCACATATATTGCAGATATTTATGATGCATTTAGAGAGTGGAGAAATTGCATCTTAATAAGTGGAATTCTTTCACTGCATGTGGCAAAAAGCAGAAGAACCAATTCAGTGTAGTCCATGGACATTGTCAGTGTCTGAGATTTGACCAATGGGATTTTTAAAGAATGTGTCATCACTTTTCCTATGAAAGATGCATCAAGTTATACTGTTGACTTATTTTTTTGCAGAATTCTTCCATTAAAAAGAAAACATATTTTTAGCCACATTGGTAAACTTTTTCTAAGATTGTGCATGTGGTTCCAGGGGGTTATTTCTTCTAAGAGGCACATACATCCTTATTTAGGCTTTCAAGAAAACTCTTGGGGCCCATAAACAGTAATATGTTTGAATATTATATCATTTGGCATTTTATTTTTAAGCTTTAGATCTTTTTATGAAATAGAGTGGCTCACTTATGTAAGATTTCACAAGAATCTGCAGCTGGTTCTAGAATTATAATAATTTTCAATTCTAATTATGGGCTTGTTTTCTCATTCCACATAAAATTACTGCAGTTTTAAGACTGTCGTTTTGTAAAAATCTTGCACATTAAGCTCTTTGCAGTGCTTTAGTCTATAATACAACTGATTTTCTGTATTTGTCATCCTCAGAGCACATTTTGTCCTATCAGTGTTGCAGTTCTATGTATTAATTTTGTTTTGTTTAAAGCAAACTCTCATTTTTTTAATAGACACATCAGGTGATGACTATATCTAGTTCATTGTGAACAGTTTTGTGTTTGTGTTTTTTTAATTTTTATTTCAGCATGAAAAATAAATCCAGTTGAATTTAGATCTTAGAAATATTTTGTGCAGCACTCTACCTATTTGAAAAATTTGCTTGATACTTTTCTTATGAAGATTAACATTACCAGATTTCACTGATCCTTCTCTCATTGATAATAATCTAATTTTATACTTTCATCTAAATTTAATGTTTACATTTAAGTAATAAATGTTTTTACACATGGATGAAATGTTACAGTGGTGGAAATCTACAGTTCACCAGTGAATTTAACTGCTTTTTGAATGAAAGCAGTTAAACCGCTTCCATCATAATTCCAATTTTACCTGAAATACTTTTTGAAATATTATATTTTACTATGTATGAATTTTACTCTGTGGAATCATTATTGGCTAATGTGACCAAGAGCCTAATCTAAAGGGATCAGAAAAATCTCACAGCTGCCTCTGAGGCTTGAGAGTACAGCATCATATTTTAGCATTAAAACAAACTTGAAAGTTTTGCAAGGTAGTTTGGCTCTTTAGTGAAGGAAGGTGCTGTTTCTAAAAGACAAAATAAGCTTGCTTTTTTCCCTCCTGCTTTCCTGTTGGGTGGGTTTTTTTTCCCCCTTCTTTTTAATAGGCTAATCTATATTCACTATTAAGAAAAATTCAATACTTTTCTAGACTTTAGATTTCTGACAGTGGAACTTGCTGATTAGTGGCTCTTGCATTACAGCATGATTTGCTATCTGCGTTTGGAATTAAGGAGTTGCAATATAAGCATTTTGTGAAGTTTAATTAGATGTCTAAGGACAAAAGAGATTCAGGAAAGTAATTTCTTGCAAAAGTTCTGAAAATCTGATATAAATTTATTACTAATTCTTGCAAGTGTGTGCATATGTTGTCTGCATAACCCATGGGAGATGAGTCCTCAGTGCTTAACTATGTTTGAAAAATTACCTAATGGGTCAGTAATTGATTGGGTTTTGTTTAGATTGTAAAGTGTGTAAAAGGCATTTATTGTGCCTTGTTCCTTGGAATGTTTATTTTATAGTACTTTAAATCTATTAAGTTGACATTTGTCTGCATTTTCAATGGCAGTGTGGGTTAAATACAGTTACTGACCGCATCGATATTTTTGTCTCTCGTAATGTCTGTCATCTGCATGAATGTATTTTGATCGTATTTGCCTATTGCAGGGTTTGAGAAACAAACCAAAGAAAACAGGACATGTGAAACCAGACCTCATAGATGTTGATCTTGTGAGAGGTAGGTCCTGAGCTAGAAAAAGCTGAGTTTCTCAGTGTAAAAATAACTGCCATCCTTTGTCTTGTAACAAGAGTGTATTAGTAAGTAAGTATTGAAAAAAACCAAAACAACCAACCCAACGTAACTCTCCTAAAGAAGACAGATAGGAAATATTAACAGATGACCTCTAGATTAAACTGAAGGCTTAAAAACTTGATTTACATTTTGTTATATAGATTTAGATTTTGAAAAATAAGAAACGTGGATTGTCATGGAACAAAGTTTTAGACTTATTAGATCAAAAATCTCCTATTGCCATGCATTCAGACTTCTTCCAAATCTGCTGACATCTAGAGGAAAGGTTATGTTGAAATTTCTGGAGAGCAAAAATTGTATAGGCCTTGAATATTTCTTGCCTGTTTTAAATAACAAAAAAGCAACAGAAGGTCAGATGATACGAGACTTTTCAAAAAGCCTTTATTTAGTCTTAATTTATTTTATCTTTATTTAATTTCCCTCAGGCAGACCAGGGAAAATACTATTTAGCATTTTTTCATGAGCTCAGCAGCCAGCGTAGTCTCCTGAATCCATCCCAGGTAGTGCTCTTTGCATTCAGTCTCGAATTAACTGGGGCACCCTGCAGTGCTCTCCCCCTTAGAGATGCACAGGCACCCTCACACCCAGAGCTGGCCTTCAGAGACCCAGTCATCGCCTTGCTCCCAGGCCACTTCACCCCTTCACCAGCTAGTCTGGCTTGATCTTTGCTAGCACCCGCACACTCACATGCACACCCGCGCTCCCTCGGGTTGTTGGCATCATGGACGCACAGCCCCCGGCTCATGCTCTGACGTCTGACTCCCAGTGCTGGCACTCAGCCCCCTGTACACATGCGTGACCACTGACTAGACCACCCCTCGCCCAGGAGAGAGTTAAAGGAATTTAATAAGAAGATAGTACAGACTGCGCTGATCAGGTGCATGGCATGGCCAGACAAGCAGAGTACTGAGCCACAGCTGTTTACACATGACCGGTCCTTTTTATCCCTTTACTCCTCAATTTCCTCTGGCTTGTTCCTCCCCAAATCACCTAAACAGTTCCTTTCTCCCACCTTTGGTTTCTCCCCTAAACATCCCATAGTAAGTCCTGTGCAATTTGAGCTCCTTTTCCCCTGCATCCCATCAGGAGTCCCACACCCATGGGCAGCAACCCCCTCTCGTCTGAAAGGTGATCTGGAGAGCTGCTCCCAGTGGCTGATGGTTTCACACCTGGACAAGGGGGCCAATGGCTCTGCTGGGACAGCGCTGGGAGGGGACTGGTCAAGGTGTTCCTTCCTTGATTTAGATTCCCACCTGTCCTTGTGCCTCTGTCCTCTTCTGGGCCTGTGAAGATGGGCCTTCGATGGGCTGATGGCTCCAGTGACGAGCCTAGAACAACCCCGGCAGGGTGTTATTTGGGCTTCCCCTCCTGCCATTGTCTCTTTGAGCTCCTCTGCGGGTGTGCATCACGTAACAATATAACTTTCTAAAAATGGGAATGTGAGAGAAAGAAACAAAATCAAATAACATTTGAACTTCAAAGAAACAGAACTGAAAACTAAAAGTTTATAGGAATTAGGGAACAGTAGTAGACCACTTCAATATAGTGATGTATGTGAATTAAATGACTGCTCTGCATGGATGTCTATGTTGGCATTTAAGTAGTTCCAGTATTGGCCGTGTTTTACCCGTGCCAGCACAGAGCTCACTAATGCCAGTTCTGCTTGTAAACAAGGTGGAGATGGTGTAGCAGCACGCAGCAGTTGCCCTTTCCAAGCAGTAACCTTGGCGTAATTGAAGTCACACCCCTATTGAGTAAACGTTACACAGTTTTCTAGCTGCCAGAGAAGTGGGAATTTCAAGGACGAAAAAGAAATGGAGGGATATGAGAGAGAAAGAACATTTGAATGAGTGAGATGAAAAATGGCGTAGAAGGAGAGACAAAGATAAATGATTCTTTGGGTGGCTTCCCTGCTCCTGGGGCTAGTCCTCAGTTGGACAGATACTCCTCTATACTTCTCAACCTTATTCCATTTTCCTGAATGATGTGGCTGGAGCAATTTACAGATGTTCATGTGTCAGGAAAGGGTCCTGCTGTGCCTGCGTGGGCATGTGGAGTTTCCATATGACTTCCTGTTGCTTCGTATCAAATTTCTTATACCTCAATGAAACAGAATAAATTTTAATAATTAATTCTAAAATAATTTTGACATAGTAAGAAATGGTGATGTTTTGTTATTCACACATTCCAAAATCTAGGTATTTGTAGAAGTTCCTGATAATGGCAGTCAAGAGGGCACCAACAATTTACACAAATTTTGGATTGAAGAGGTAGTGAAATGATGGAAGTACGAGATTTATTCAAATAATTATGTCTTATAATTGCTCCTTTAAATAACTATCTTTCTTACTTTGCTATTGAACAACTAAAGTCATTATTAGCCGTAATAATGAAATATATTGAAATTTCTTTTCTTTTTTTTAAAGGATCTGCTTTTGCTAAAGCAAAACCTGAAAGTCCTTGGACATCTCTGACCCGCAAAGGAATCGTGAGAGTTGTTTTCTTTCCGTTCTTCTACAGGTGGTGGCTACAAGTGACATCGAGGGTGATCTTTTTCTGGCTGCTTGTTCTTTACCTTCTTCAAGGTAGAGTTGGATTACAGGATCAGCTTCGACTAAATGCCTTATTTTAACCATATGGAAGCTGCTGTATGTTACTTGGTTCACTTTATGCTGTTAAGGTTCATTCCAGTATTTTCTGAAATTTTGAAATGACACAGTCCCAAGCATGTGGCCTTTGGTTAACATTTCTTTTACATATATGAAGTGGGCATACTGAAAATTTAAGGATTTCTTCACAAACTTTCTTCAGCATTTAGCACACATGTTAGTTTGTCATCTCTGTATATAATTTAGATTTCCAGGACTATCTAATTTAGTTCAGGACTGAGCAATCTCAAAGAAACCTTTGGCTTAGGCAGTGTATTTTGTCTTGGGCTTTTGGTCTTTCTGCTACTTGTGCAGATCAAGTGGCAAGCAAGGCCAAACTTGCTGAGATGCATGCAGCTTGTGCAGCCTGGTAGGATGATCTGTTTGACCAGTTTCCAGTTGTCTTTCCATGTATTATTTTGTCACATCAGAGGCAGTGAAATTCTAGCTTATACTTTAGTCAGACCTCAGTCGTGCTTCTGAACGACTGGCAAATGGGCGGCTTGTCCTATGTGCTTCTGCTATTTTTTCCATTGCAATGGCAAGACTATGCATCTTAATTTTCTATTTCCTAGGTTATAGAAGGACTTTTGGGCAACTGTTAACAAACAGAAGGCAATTCGCAGCTTTCAGGATATTCAATCTCAAGTTCTAGTAATTTGACATTGTGCTTCCCTTAATTATATGTAATATATAAGAGGAAAATTAAAAAGGGAAGAATGTAATGTAGTGAGTCAGTATCTAACAAACAGTGTGAAAGTCACTAAAAGAATTAGTGTATCAGAAGCATCTGCAACAGAAATGGAACAGAAGGTTAATGAAAGTTGGGAGCAATTTAAGTATCCTGAGAAGCTAGATGACTGATAAGTTTTCCACTGAAATCCTATTAAAATACAATATTACTTTTTCAATTTTGCCATCTGTCCTAGCAGTTGTGAATCACTGTATCATTTGGAAGTTGTATTTAAAACAAGAAATTGAGTTTTAAGAAAAAAAAAAAAAAGACAACAGTGCGTTTTGTGTGATGATGTTAGCAGCTATAAAATGAATTTCACAGCGCCAGTGCCCCAAAACTTGAAATATTGACAGATATCCATGTGGTCTCCTATTAAAACTTCTCCTTATCCCTATTTCTGAGATAGGTGCTGTAGAAGTATTGTTCATACATTAGCATTTGTGTATACTGTGGTAAGCAATCTCATAGTGTTAATAATTTTAATCTCATTTATAGTAATATAGGTAGTAAAATACATAAGTTATAGTTCGTTACCATGTTTCATAGGTGGCTTATTCTGAGAAACACCATTATATTAATTTTTTATGTTCCCATTCTTAAATGTGGGTATATTTTTAAAATGAATTTAATTTGTGGAGCCTTCAGAAGACTCTAAAAGCAGCAAAATAGTAAGACAATGCAGATTCTGAGTGCAAGCAAGTTTTTTAGGACATTGATTACAAAGCTATCTTGTAATTAACATTTTCCCCCCTCAGATTTCTTGGGATCTATGATTTACTAAAATTATGGTTGGAATGCATCGTTTCCCTAATCCAAGAGACTGTTATGTGACAACATAACATAATTTCTGATATTTTTGAGGTTGTGAATTAACAAATACTGGAAAAAATTAATAATATTCCATATTACACTATAATCCAACTGTTTGAAATGCTTGTCATTTAAATTATGCTGAATTAACTGCAGAGCTTTTTGATGGTTTTTGAAATAAATGGGAAGACTTATACTGTACATGTAAGTGAAAATAAATTGACTGATTTTTTAATTGGAAACTATTTAAAACAAACCCGCTCAAGCCTCTCCTTCTAGCACTTCTATATAAGATTTGCTTATATTTTACTCGGAAGGTGTGCTCGGTTATTCATTTCGTATAAAATTGGTAACGCAGCACCAAAACATCAAGAATATATTATGAAAACTCAACAACAAAACACTTTAAATTCCAGTGGCCATATTTCTTCCCTGAATCTGAATTTTGTGTTGTAGCTCAGACTCTCTGTCATTATGACAGATTCTCACTGACACTGTTGTAAAATGGTCTGACTTTATTTTGTTTATATATGTTTAGTTAAATGATTTTATTTAATTATGAAGTACTTTCTGTAGATTTATGAACTGCATTACTTGTATTTATTGCTTTGAAATTGATTAGCTTTAGCAGGATACTTGCTAGCATTTATCTAAGTTTACAGAAAATTCTTTCCTTGGCTGTAGATTTAAACTCCAGATTTTATTTGCATTGGTTTCCTTTAGTGTAAAGTATGATTAGCAAAATGTGTGATAAGAAAACTACAGAGAAATGTTTTTTGTCCAAGGTCACGGAACAGGCCAATGAATTAAAGCAGAAGGAAAACCTTTTTCTTCTGACTCATCCATTTAGTTTATAGCATTATCTCATTTTTACTTTAAAAATGTTTCTATATTTTAATAGGAAAACGAAGCTTGATAGCATAGTGTGTATCTATTGTGTTTCTTAAGTATTAAACAACAAACTTCAATAGCGATACAATGATTGTTTGTTGTGGTGAGATACATATATATGTATGTATGTGGTTTTAAACTTGGTAATACAAACATTTCAAAGGTTTAAATGCTGTAAAAATAAATGCTTGTTGGTCTTTGAAATGTACAGTTGCTTTGTTTGATACAGCTTTTTGCTCTATGTGATATAATTTCATTTGTGCCTGTTTCACAAAATAAACCGTAGTAATTTAGAAAAGTACAAGCATGCTTGTATATTTCTTTACTATAAATAAGTAAAGAAATAATTAAGTGGTGTGAAGAATTCTGTTCCGAGACCTAGCTGTTGATAGGAGCAATTCTAGGATAATCTGAACTATGGCATATTGACATGCTGTGCAGAAAGAAGTTCTTGGATTTCCCTCCCATCCTACTGAAAAGATCACGCAATTGGTAACATTTTCCTAAATCTGTGTGAAACTTCATGGTGGGAATCTGCAGTCTATGGATTTGTGTCTTCTGGAAGAAGGTGATTTCTGCCAAATTGCTCTGCTTTGCTAGATGTTTTTTAAGTAGCAGAATAAATCTTGTAGTGAAGTTTGAAATTATTTTGTGGACCCCTACCCCTGCAAGTCATTTCACATGGATCTGTGGAGCTTTGTGTTCTCAGAATTATATGCTTGTCCCAGTTGTATGGTAGGAGTCAAGATTGTGTACTTATTTACACTTTATAGCTTATGAAGCTAATTGTATGTGTGAGAAACGCAGATAAGCTCATTTAGAAAGAGGTAATATTATCTGTACCTTTTACTATCTGTACCTTTTTAAATTTATGTTGTAATAAGTTGGATTTCTGATTGATGCATACTGTCTTTCTGGGAAACCTCATACGGCAAAAACTTAGTCCACATACAGGAATGAAAGATACCATGTGTGTTCTACATAAGACTTCGGTGCTTTAATTTAGGAAAAAGAGTGATGGGAAATTAGAAGTAGATTACCACAATCAAAAAGAATTCCACTGTTTTGTACATTCATCGTGTTTCTAATGCTGCTTACCTTGCTAAAGATTGTTTCATGAAAAACACATCTAATCTCTTTCTAGTGGAAAACATCTCATCCAGGTGTCTGCTGTGTTAGGTGTGGCTTCATGCAATATATTTTAGGTATTTGAGTGTGGCATATAAATTTGCATGTGGCTGTATTTTTTCGGTTGATTTTAGTAGAGAACTGATGAAAGCTGTTGAACTTGTACCATGTATTTCTTGTGCTAGGAGTAGGTCTAAGTCATGGGGCTTTAACTTCTTAGTGGTACAAGAAAAAACCAAGTTCTCATGGGATGTGCAGATGTTAGGCACAGAGAATTATTCTCCTGCTCTGTTTCTGAATTATTTCTTGGAGTTTCTGGGGTTTTTTTTCTTGATAGCTTCTCTCAGCAGAGTTACAAAACACAGTTACGGAACACAGCGCTTCAAGCCATAGAGGCAGAGGAACAAGAACATAGAATAAGCAGAGAAGAGAGAGGGATTGCCTCTTCTCTCTGCCCCATGCCTGGTGAATGTGTTTAGATTGACCTGAAGCCTGTAAAGACATTTCTGAGTTATAGAAGTGGTTGGGTTCTGGGTACAGGAGCAAGAAGAGCTGTGTGGGTGTTGGCTATACATGAAAAGCTGTTCATAGAGTTACAAAATTAACATTTAACTGTGGAATTGGAAGCTGCTCCTTTTCCAACCATGAGTGCTAGTTGGAGTCCTGGTCACTTCAGCTGGACTACCTCATAGTTTACAGGGTTGAACTGCATGAGGTTGGCTTGGGCCCACCTCTGGACAGGCTATAGAGGTGGGCCCAAGCCAACCTCATGCAGTTCAACAAGGCCAAGTGCAAGGTCTTACATCTGGGTCAGGGCAATCCCAAGCACAAATACAGGCTGGGTGGGGAATGGCTGGAGAGCAGCNGGACATGGACCTGCTGGAGCGTGTCCAGAGGAGAGCCACGAGGATGATCTGAGGGCTGGAGCACCTCTCCTATGAGGAGAGGCTGAAAGAGTTGGGGCTGTTCAGCCTGGAGAAGAGAAGGCTCCGGGGAGATCTTATTGCAGCCTTCCAGTACCTAAAGGGGGCCTACAGGAGAGCTGGGGAAGGACTTTTTACGAGGGCATGAAGTGATAGGACGAGGAGGAATGGCTTTAAACTGGAAGAGGGCAGGTTTAGATTGAACATTAGGAAGAAGTTTTTCACTTTAAGGGTGGTAAGGCACTGGAACAGGTTGCCCAGAGAGGTTGTTGAGTCCCCATCCCTGGAGGTGTTCAAGGCCAGGCTGGACGTGGTCTTGGGCAGCCTGGTCTAGTGGGAGGTGTCCCTGCCTATGGCAGGGGGTTTGGAACTTTATGATCTTCAAGGTCCTTTCCAACCTAAACCATTCTATGATTCTATGGTTTGTCTTTGGTCTTTCCTCATTACTAGAAATTATACACACAAGTATATATGAAGTGTATACAGGGTTGCACTTACCCATGTCTGTCTATCCATGTGGGCAATTTTGTCCTTTGACTGGAATATGGAGTTTAAAATGCTTTCTGCTAGAGAATACAAAGAGTTTCCAAGTCTAAAGTCTGTTGGTCCTTACAGTGTTGAAATAGATGTATGGTTCCACAGAATCGCAGGCTAGTTGAGGTTGGCAGGGACCTCTGGAGATCGTCTAGTCTGAAGCCCTGCTCAAAGCAGGGTCGGCTAGAACAGGTTGCTCAGGGCCGTGTCCAGTCTGGGTTTGAATATCTCCAAGGATGGAGGGACTGTTCAAACTGTTCCTGGTTTGATGACTCCTACAGTCACCTAGCTTGTTGGATTGTGCTGCATCATAAGAGGTGATACAGAATTAAATTTATTTGGGCTGTTTTAAGGATGGCATTTGCTTTTTGGTTTTGTCTGCTACTGAAATTTCACCTTAATTTCAAGTTGTTTCCTGACAGATCTAGTTTTCCAAATGCTTTCCCCCCCTTCATTTTGCTGCCTTTTTTGAGCAGGAGCTATAATATCACAAGCATAAAAGAAAAGATGGATATTAAGACAGTAGCCAACTGTTTAAATCTTTATTACTGCCTGTTTCATTGCAATGATAATTCCTTCTTTTCAGAATTACATGGGTTGGTTTAAAATGCAGGTAAAGGACTACATCTGACTGTTTCTCTTTTAACAAAAGCCATGTAACGAGTTGGCCATTTCAGACATTTCAAGTATTGAACTCAACTTAATTTCCCTTCTTTTCCAGTTGCTGCTGTAGTGTTATTCTATACAGCCCAAAGCCCACATAATATACCTCTGACTGAAGTCATTGGGCCGATATGGCTAATGTTGCTACTTGGAACTGTTCATTGTCAGATTGTTTCTACACGAACTCCTAAGCCACCTCCCAGCACAGGGGGTAAAAGAAGAAGGTATAGTCTATGTTAAAGTATTTATCATTTAGGATTGTTAAACTATTCTAAAGAACGTGCATGAAAAAATGTAGGGGTTTACGGCATCTGCTTTGCAAGAAATGAGAAATTTGTGCTCTGTTTTTATTTGAAACTTTAAAATGGGTGCTTAACTGGTGCTCTTTAGCTTTTATGCATTGGATAATTTATGCATTGTTTTAATTGAATCTGACGTTTTTCCTTAAAACAGTTTGTATCTGAATAGTGGTGGAATGACAGTATTTATATTAGTGCAAATTTAGTTTTGGAACTCTGCAATACTGACTAATGGTCTCTGTGGGAAACACACATTAAAGGAGATGCTATTGGAAGTGTAGAACTTAAATCTTCCAGCACTTCACTGGCTATGGCTTGCTACAGTTAATTCTTCCATTAAAATGGGAAAACCTGCAGTAGTGAATTTTGCAGGTCTAGGCCTCTGATGATGGGATGAAATGTATTTTGGGTTTCAGTGTTATGATAATGAATGTGTTATGCTTAGTTTTAATAAATGAAATTTGTTAAATTGACTTGATAAAGCTTTAGCAAAATATTTTGAGATCTTGCTTGTTTTTGCATGCTTAAACTGCTGAACACATTAATAGAACTAGTAAATTGCACTTATAAAGCAACCTTTAATCTCTTCTGATGAAGGAAATTAAGGAAAGCAGCACATTTGGAAGTACATAGGGAAGGAGATGGCTCTAGTACCACAGATAACACACAGGAGGGAACAGTGCAGAGCTACGGTACAAGCACCTCTTGCAGTATTGGCGCTGTCTTCAGAGATATCTGGCATGCTGCTTTCTTTTTATCAGGGTTTGTATTTATTCAAGGCTACATATGTGTTAGAGATGCACTATCCCTTTTCTAAATAAGTAAACATTGATCTAATGATTAAACTTTTGTTGATCCAGTTTTTGACTTAGTAAACTCATTTCAGTATTTGAACATGTACTAATGTGTTGTTTCTTGACTTTTGCAAATGCTGATGAAATTTTGAAAAGATATGGAATTAACTTTTAATTAAATTATATTTTGATGTAGGAGTATTCTGTGTGGACTATCAGGAACGAATCAACTCAGTTTCTCAATTTTAATCCAATGAGAGAATTTGACTCTTTAATTTTACTTTATTACGTTAGCTGCTTATTACTCTGAGAGAATGCTTATTGAACTCTGTCACTGTCATCAAATCACACACTTTTTCTGAAGGAAAAGCCCTCAGGATTCAAATAGGCACAGTGTTTAGTTTATAAATAAACATCAAAGATACATTTTCTTAATGATTGGAAGAAACATCTAACCGTTACATTCAAGAGCTGTTCTGCAGATGATCGATCTGCTAATGCAGTGCTCTAAGCAATTAAGTTTTTTTAAAAAAAATTTCTGCAGCAGTCTGTGTTCAAGATACGCTATACACACAGTGTTGTGAATGCTGTATATCAGCATTTATTAACAAGAAAATTTGCTCATAAAATAGCATGAAATTGAGAAAAGGGATACTGCAAGTTATTACGTTGATGTTTTGTTGTGCATGTTGCTTCTTAAATATGGCAACACTAACATGTCTGTCATACTTGTGAAATGTGCTCTTAACCACTGGTAAAGCTTATCTTATGTTACGTTCTGGGAATATCTAGTTGAAACTCTGGAGAAGTTTTAAAAGTGTTTAAAAATATCACAAGAGGAGAGTTCATTTGACTTTTTCCTTTGTAGAATAAGCTACCTTTGACAAACTATGAGTCATAGTAATAGACAAAACTGCTGTTCTTTGGGTCTGTATGCATTACTTTCTGGTATGTTTGGAGTGTAAACTTGTAAACCTTTGAATGTTTTCCATTTATTGAAGATACTGATCTGCAATAAGAAAAGGAGTGTTGGAAGATTCATTTTTTTCCTTACCTTCCCTCGTATTGGGCTCGGAGTGTTTTCAGTTGTGAAGGGCTGTGTGGGAGTTGCTCTAAGGACTTGTTTAAACCATCTAATGAGAGGTAGTGTGTATATATATAGATGTTAAGCCTCAGTGATGACTACTTAGTATATATAGTATCTTCAAAGGAGAAAGAGCACAGAGTGACTGAGAATGCTGTAAGTAGCCCTTAGTCATTTGTTACCTCTTCAATTGCAGGGGCACAGTTGGTTGTAAGTCTGGAGCCATACAAACCATATCAGTAACTTGTCCAGCTGAAAAATAACTTTTTTTCCCAGGAGGTCATGCAGATCAGTATTTTTTGTGTGTGGTAATACAAACAGTTTTGTCATCACAGAGGGATGGCAGAGTGGGGCTGGGAATGAGTAAGCAGGAGCACAGCGTGGAGTTCATTTACTACTTTACTTGGTGATGTTGCTGAAGAAAATCTTATGAAACCTCAGTGCAAGGAAGCTGTACAGTGACATCTGTCCTGTTTCTGAAGACATGTTTTGAAACTCTTTAGAAAAGCACATTGGAATGTCTCATTAGTGTTTATTTACAGCAATTTTTCACATATGTTATGGTTTGAGATACCATTTTCTGGAATTTTAAATATAGGCCTTAAACACATGGTTTCAAAATTAACCTCAGAAATTACATTCTTTGCTTTAGGTCAGGTCCCTGGGTACCTAGACCATTTGCCTACACTCAGGTCATCGGTAATTTGGAACTGTGTATTCAATAAATATCCTTTGGAATGGCAGAACTCAGTCTGACTAATAAAATGTAATTCTAGATTTAATCCAGCGCAGAGGCAATCTAAAAAATACTAATTATTAGTTTCACTGGAAAGGAGGGCAATATCTAAATGGGTAATTTGGACTCTGGGTGCGTCCTTACTCCAATTATGGAAATCTTACAATTGCAGCTTCTTTAGAAGTTTTGCAGCATGAACAGGGAAGAAAAGTTTTTTTGACCAACCCCAATGAAAATGCATGGGAATAGAATACTTGACAGTGAAAATCTACAGTCTTCTAGAAACTTGATTTAAATCTTTCTTAATATTTTCTCTAGCTAATGCATGAATAAGACTGAAAGTCATTCTTGACTTAGCTTTTGCCATGTATTCAAGCTTTATAAAACCTTGGATTTATTCATGGTGTTGTCCTGTCTTGCTCTTAAATTCTTTTAAATCTAGCATGAAATTCCAGAAGTTGATTAATACTGTATATATATATAGTAATTCTAGGAAACTATACATTTATATTAGCTAGGGAAGTACTGTTCATGTTTGTTATCGTTGTTTTTTCTTTTAATGCAGTATAGTGCATGAAAGCCTAACTTTAAGCCCAAATTTATTTTTTTCTGACTTGAGGCTTACACTTAAATTTAGGGATTCTTACAAAAAATAACTTTTGTTTCTACATTGAAAACAAGTGAAAGTTACCTGTTTTTCAAAATGAGCCTTAGTTGATATCAGACTAGTTTTTCTGGCAGTTTTAGCACTTAAACTTTGCTTTAGTAGTGAGACCCTATCTGAACAAATTAAACATACATACATTCTTTTTTTCTCTTATCTATTCCTACTCAACTGTTTGAGGCTACTTCTTCCTAGTAGCTTTCAAGTTTCATGTGAAATGTATAAAAACTTCTCAAATCAAACTTCAAGAGTTGTCCTGTTACTACACTTATACAGCTTAGTAACTTCTGGAGTAAGTCTCTCTGACTGGATGTGTGTATGTGTCTATCTGATGAGAACTGCATTCCCTTTTGCACTGTTAAAAAGAAATTTTTATGAAGTGGCAAATGTGTATTTAATGCAATAAACATTGGCCTCAATAATGTTTTAGCTGATCTTCTTAATAGACCTAGAAAATTAAAACTCTGTATGCGAACTAGCACATTGGTGATCTGCAAACAGGAGGCTTATTAACTGCTTCTCCACCACAAAACACATGCTAAAGCATCTTGCTGTCTCTTTACCTCTGTAAGCTTACAATAAATATTAATCCATGCAAATATATAATAACTACAGAAAGTGTTTCTGCTGGTTTTGTACTCATTTAGAAAGAAAATTGACTAAAAATTTTAGCAATAGGTCAGGGAATAATAGGTGAGCTCCTACAAGAGAAGTGCAGCAGCAGTTACTTTGGTTTAAAAGAAATATAAATGCTCTTAGCTTTTTTCCAGGAAGGGGTGAGGGAAAGTAAATGAGATTAAAGACGGGAAAGGAGGATGAAACACCTAAGTAACATTGTCTCTTTATTATTTTGCCTTAATTCCAACAGATAAATTGTTCCTTTTGGGATTTTTCCCATTTTATCCAGCTCTCCCTAGCCATTTTTTTGTGTTCAGGTCTCCCCTGTATAGGTGGAATACCTTGTCTTGGCAGGAACGTGAGGCGACTATCCTAATTCTCCCGATTTGTTCAATGTACATATTGAAGAGGAATTTAATCTTCTGCTCTGTAATCCAAGCTCTCATAGAATGCCTCACTCCTTAAAGAGAAAGGCAATGGATGTTCCCTCATAGGAGGACAAGATCAACTGGACAGATTCTTGGTAATTTTATGACGTATGTCCAGTGTTGTACTTTTAATAAAAATTAAAAAATTGGGAAACATGATTTATAACAATTTTTTTTTCCTCACAAGTGTTCTGGGAAACTAACAAACAAAATCTAATAAATACAAGATATTAATTGCTGTTCTGATTTTTTTCCATGTCATTTACTTTGAGAATACAGAAGCTTAAGTGAAGACTTAAAGTAGTCTCTATCGATAAGGTAGCAAGCTGCTATTCCTTTTCATTCCTTCATCGACTGCACTTTCTAATTTGGAAGTGTAATCGTCCAAACGTTTGCTTTGAGAAAGCCTTTTTCTGGCATGAGATTTTCTTGCTGCTACATCTATTGACTAGATAAAGGCCTTGACGTCTAGAGAATATTATGGAAGACTATTCATCAATATTAGTAGTCTTAAGAATAATAATAGTGATGCATAATTTATGAACTTATTTTGTGGTTTGAAAACAGGCTTAATTAGTGTTTTTGTAAGATATATCAAAATATGTTGCCAGGGGTGTTACTGGATAATACAGAAAAGGGTAAATCACCTTCTGTTGAGTAGAGTTGACAATAAGCAGGGTGTATTTGAAACAACAACAAAAAATATATGTGTACAGAGTACCAAACAGCATGTTTGTTTGCAGCTTCAGGAAATGGCATACTTGCTTTGAATTATAACACTTAAAGAAACTTTTGACATACGTCTTTTTTTATTAAGATAGAATAGAGAAGTTTCTCATTTACATTTGCGGCTTGTGGTACTTCTATTGCTAAAGTTTCTGTGAAGTTTTAGTTTTAAAACATAGGTTTCCTTTTCTCTTCTTTCGGTAGCTAAAGATATAATTTTCTTACAGACACTGAGGGTTTCTTTTGTTACAACTTTAGGAAAGGATAATGGGTACTATTTAGAAGATGTAAGAGTTACAAATGTTGCATCAAATGTTAATATTATTAGTTTTGGGTCATCTTAGTAGTAAAACTAAAACATGGGTTGAGAGGGATAAGCAGGATTTAGACTGGGAAAAAAATGAGGGAATCATTAATTTAATAAATATATTTGTTTCAAATATAGATCTAAGAAAGCAAAAAACTCAATAGATAAATCCACTGAGACTGATAATGGCTACGTGTCCCTTGATGGGAAAAAGACAGGTAAAAGCAGTGAAGAGTGTATGCAGGCCCATGAACGTCGATGTGAAGTAATTAAGCCAGAAGAGTCAGGGTGGAGCACTGCAACAGTGAAAGATGCCTTCAACAATCACAGTCATCACAAAGTAAGTGTGCTTTGTCACTTTCAAAGCAGGATTATTAATTTGTTAAATGATATGTGAGGTGTATTTTTATGATGCTTTTGCTGCATTCTTACCTACTTTATCCTTAAAAATGTTTTTAAAGTTGTGTTAAGCTTAGGGTCCTGGGTCCAAAAATTGCGTTGTGTTCTTATTTCATCCTTATATTCCTAGCCTTTCCTTTTTCTTGTAGGAGGATCCTTACTGACATCTAAACATTCTTTGCCATTCTGTATTTCAATGCACCAATTTGTGTGCTGTCTATTATCCTTGGGTTTTTCCATACCAGCTAAACACACTGTACCTTCTCCTGCCTCTTTGATACTCTAGGCACAGGTCTGTCTCTATGCTAAAATGGAACAAATTTTGGATTACAGACAATTGGTAATTTTGAGGTCATTCTGAGCATTTGCCTGTGAATTATCTTCCTTTTCCTTTGTTTTTTATTTTTATTTTTTATTTTATTGATCTCTGTAGAAGACAAGGAAAGGATGATTTCCTTCTCAATGAAGTAGGCAGAACTAAGGCAGCATAAGAAGTGGTCATGAAAGAAAGCAGAACTTTTAATTTGGCTGGGTCTGATTATCTCCTGGATATCCTATTTTCATCTTAGTGTTCTACAGAATAGCTTTTCCAAAACATTTTTCCTGACTCTTTTATAATTTGCATTTGAACATGTATTGACTGCCATTACAGCTCTTATACTTGACTCCGTCTCATTAGTATTTACCATCAATGATCAATCACAGCAAGGGTTTTTGCATGATAATATCAAAGGGAAATATTTTTGTACTGGAAGTCTACAGGTATACATTTTTATAAAGGAAAGGCATTCTTTGTGGATTTTATAAGCAAATTATTTAACAGCCCCTTAAAAATCCATATGATTAAGTCAGAATGAAGATGATGAATGTTCATCTCGGGGCAAAAACTTCACTCTGTTGCTCTGCAGGAGGTGCTTTCTCAGCAGTGATAGCAACTGAGGTTCAGTTGTCTTTATCAATTCCAAGCATTTTTCATTCTTGATGAAATCCAACAAATCAAGGAATTTTTAGAAAAAGTAATTTTAAAGAGTTTTAAGTTTCTTTGATAGAATGGATATGTTCTCTATGTTTAACTTGCTTGCACCCACATTAAACAAAAGTTGGCAGGGGCTACAATAGCCTCCTTTCTTCTCTGCTTCTCATCTCTTCCTCCAAAGACAATACAGCAGTGCCACTGCAAAAGGTAGTAGATAAGATACCCCAGGCTGTTCTGCCTGTCCTTCTTTCTTTATGCAACTCAGCTGTTAGAAAAGTGAAATGACCTGACCTTGAAGCATCTCAGAAAACACAGTTCATCATGGAAGAGAGAATGATGTCTGAGTTGCAGGAGGGGAAAGGATTTGTTGTATTCATAGAGAATAGCTTGACTGGTTTTGTCCTTTTAGCATTTCATTGATGACAGGAAGACTCCAAATGAAACTTTACAGGGTCCTATCCAAATGAGAATATACAAAAGAGGTTTTGACAGCTGAATGATCCTTTGCTGCCCTTTTTTCTTTCTGTTACTGTAAGGGCTACTTTAACTTTAGTTTAAAATCAGGGAAATGAAAAGAGGAATAAATTAACGATCTGAGTATTCTACATGCAATCTGTAGCACTTTATTGTTGGAAGAAGAGGTAAATGTTAACTTTGTACTGTATGTGTTGATTATTCACTGCTATAGTGTCTATCACAATTTTGGTGTCTTTTTATTTTTTATTTGTTTATTCTTTTAATCTTCTGGATATTTTCCCTCTAAACTTTTCTTGGTAGGTTTGGTTTAGACAAAGTTGCATTTAAAATAAGAATGTCAGAATTGTTCTGTAGTATAATATGAACCAAGCCCTTCATCATCTGAGAAATGTTTATTTTGGTATTATAATTTCTATTTTATAATTCCTGCTGTACCACTTAATTTTGCCAGTTGGAAATGCATTAATATCTCATTTAACTGAGCATAGATAATAAAGTTGCAGAAATTAATTCGATTTCGGTAGTTAAGAACAAAACCTAGTAAGTATGAGTATATGTCTTACTAATACTATATTTCTTGCACTAGGATACTCACAGAACTGTGACAAATATATCAGATGAAGTTTCTAGTGAGGAAGGGCCTGAAACTGGATATTCTTTACGTCGCAATGTAGAACGCACTTCTAGTGATTGTACACTTCGAAACAGGAAATCTCATCATTATAAGAAACACTATCCTCTGGAGGTATGTTCTTTTCCACTGCTTCTCTTCTGTAAGTTGTTAAAACATCTTGGTTTCTTATTGAATAGATATATTTTTTTCCAGCCTTTTTTCTCCTATATTGGATTTTGAGAATCTGTTAATTGGAAGTCATGCTAGTGGGGGACCAGGATTTTAATTTTTTTAATATTTTTTTTTTAATGACAGTGTTTTGAAATTAAGATGTTTTTATTTAGTTGGTTTGAACTTCATCCTATTTTTCAATTTGTTGTGAGGAGCCTAGAATATATTCTATAGATCTTGCATCAGATTATGGCCAACTCTGTTGCTGTCTTTTGATACCAGTTATCTCCTCTGGAAACTTGATTTGTTACAAAAGCAGTGGTAATTGGCAATATGCAAATTTTCATCAGTGCTGCTGTTTCTCTCCGTTAAGTTAGTATTTTGGATTCACTAGCCTTCTTGTGGAGAAGTCTGTTTGACTACCTCTGAATATTTATTCCCTCATATTTATTGAAACAATAATTTAAAATGTTGTCATGAAATCTCAACAAAATTGTTAAAGCATAAAAATACTGAAATTTTAAGAGACTTGATGGCATCATAGCTTAGAAGAGGGGAATTCATAGATTCCATATCAGCAGAGTCCTTAATCATAAGGACTCAGACACTGAAAGAGAAAGGTGTATGTTATCATGTTTTTATTTATTTATAATTTTAAATAAATTATGCTCTTTTTTACTAATGGTATGCAACTTAACAGATAGATGGAGCATTTTTTTAAAGGCTGTATTGCCATTTTTTCACTAGGACTATGAGAAAAGAGTGTAAAGAGTAATTTCGGGTCTGACAAAAGTCCAGTAGGCAGAGCCTCATGAGTAAGCTTTCTACTTGATATAAGAAACGTCTCCTTAGAAGGGTTCAGATATTGCTTTCTCTGATAACAATTGTAAAGCCTTGAACTTGATGCTTTGCATAAAAACATTATTAGGTAATCTTTTCTTCTATTCATTCATTTATTTCTCACAGACTTTGGTTAAAAAGATCCAGAAGGCTAATTGATTTGAGTGTTTAATGCCTTATGCAAGTTTGGTCTAGGATAACTGAACAGGTTGATAACATGGAACTGTTTGTTTCATATTACAGAGGATGTCTCTTGACTGTATACTTGTGCAGCTGGTAGTGCTTGATAAGAGGAAGCAGAAAGACATGATTACAATCAATTTTTTTTTTTCAGCTCAAATGTATTTTCTCTTGCATAGAGTACTTCAGAGCTAGGGAAGACTGTGTAGATATATTCAGAAACTCAAGAGTTTACTTATTACTTTGGCAGTAATATTTTCACTTACTCCCCGTGTACTTATCTGACTGATGCCATGAAAGAGGAAGCCTTTCTTTGTTGTTACCAACTCGCCTCCCCCACATGATTACAAAGGAAGTGAAACAATAGTTTTCAAATCTGTGAAAGCTTTCTTTGTATTTAAAAAAAAATAATTAGTGAAGTCAGTGGATATACTCTCAACTTCTGTCCTACATTTTCTTTTATCTTCATGTTTACTTGTCAACTTAATTGTTGTTTGAGCAAGCTTTTAATATTCTTACTTTATTAACTTCAGGACTCAATGGTAGCCAGTAGTGACTGCCTTCTATAAATATTTTTTTTTATTCTTTTATTTTAAGAAAAACGTAGTTCAGACTTTCTTTCTGCATTGATATTATCCCTCACTTTGTAAAAGAAAGGGAAAGAGTTCAGACCAAATTTTTTCTAAATATTTCTTTATAAAATTGCTTACGTAAAATACATTAAGCAGGATTTTCAGGAAGAACAAAGAACATTTCTTCAGATAATAATGCATACAAATCATATTAAATTAGTAGGTCTGCTGAAACATTGCTTGATTATTTTTTCCAGTGTAAAAAAAATGTATATATTCTCAAGACAAACTAGTAGAAAGAAATAAATTTTGTGTTAAGAGGGAACAGGAATGGCCAGAGGATGGCAATGAGTGGGATGGTACTGCTTTTAAAACTACCTACCTGTCTTGCAGGAAATGGATTCTGCTTACCGTAGAAAATAGTTCTTGTTCTGAAGACAATATTAGATTGTTTCATATGTACACGTGGGAAGATTTGAATGTCCCAAACTTAATACTTTTCTTTCTTTATCTAAGAGATATATAGGTAAAATTTGAACATAGTAAGGCATGCTTATTTCTCAAGCTTGTTTCTCAAGTACAGTTTGTTTAAAATAATTAAAATTTTATGTATGACCATGTAGATTACACATACCTAGCAGTAGCTATGTATACTCTTGCTTATTTCTCCTCTCCACACCTGATGTGCAACTATCTTCGAACAAGGCCACACTCTCTTTGTCTTTGAGAAGGTTATGTTAGTAGTAACAATGGGGCAATGGGATTTGTAGGGCAATTTGACTGGCAATTCCTCTTTTATTACAGGCTCATACATTTAGAAATGTGCTTCTGGAACGTATCAAGCCTTCTTTTAAAACTAGTTAAATTGTGTCCAAGCTGCCTTCTTGAAAGGCTACTTGAGTGCCTCAGGTCTTGGATGACTAGAAATATCTGTCCCTCCTTCCTCCAGGGCCTTGCCCTTTCCTGAGAAAGAATTCCTTACTTTATGGACAAGTTAATAAGTAGCTAAAGTACTTCAGCTCAAACAGCTAAAGACAGAAAATCAAAATGTCAAATTAATTTAAAATACTTTGTGAATGATGCTTTTCTCACTCTCGGTCACATTTCTGTATTACAATTTCAGTCCTGTGTATATGGCTTTAAGCCTCACACACTCATGTCTTTCACATTTTCACGAAAATAATGCAGCTGTAAAGTGTTTTAGAAGAGGCTTAATTTATGGCTTATAAAATCGGAAGTTTGAGACATAGCTGGAGTCTGTGGCTTGATAATTGCTGTTAAAGTCTAAATTAATGAATACTAAAAATCTGTAAAATAGTTGTTTCCTTTTAATAGTTAATAGGATTTGATTCTTCATTATGTGACTCCCCCTCCACAAAGTAGAGACCATGGACTGTTACTTGTTTGTACAATGTCTAAAGATGTGCAACCTCTTAGACATTCCTTCAATAAATATGTAATTCTTTCCGATGGAAAAAGATAGTGGATTGGAACATAAAAAATGCGGATTCACTAATTTAACTTTAGAACTGTTCTGTCAGGAAACAATGTAGAATGAAAAAGCTGCATTAATTCCAATGCATATTTTAATTTCAGGATACACCTAAATCAGGTACTAGCTGCAGTTCTCGGTGTTCAAGCTCCAGACAGGATTCTGAGAGTGCGAGGCCAGAATCAGAAACGGAAGATGTGCTGTGGGAAGACCTCTTACACTGTGCAGAGTGCCACTCTTCCTGTACCAGTGAGACAGATGTAGAAAGCCCTCAAGTGAATCCATGTGTGAAGAAAGAATACAGAGATGACCCATTTCATCAGGTTGGTATCCACCAATTTTCTTTTTTTTACACTATGCACAAGTTCAGTATTACCAGGTTTATCATATGTCAGGACTCCTGGGAGAAAGAACTCTATATTAAATGAAAGTAAGAAAGCCAAAGTGATTTGATAGAATTAAAACAAGGAAAATTTGATTTCTGCTACTCAATCATAATTTGTCAAATGAACAGGATATGACAATATACTGAAATAGCCGACAGAATATTTGAGTGTTTGAATTTTAGTTGCCATTCAGGACAAGTACCGATTGATTTAAATTTCCTCTGTGGTAGGTGGTTCTGGGTTTGGGGTTTTTTTTCTTTTTTTTTTCTTTTCTCTAGTGGAATTACTTTTTTGTGAGCACATATCAGACATCTTTCTATTTGCTTATATATAAATGTATATATAAAAATGCAAATAGAAAGATAACATACGTGGTATCTAATGTTATATATGTATATATAATGTGTATATGATGTTAAATATGTATTACATATGTCTAAATTCTATTTAGATACAATATTTTTATTTTTTACCTTAAAGCAAATAATATTATTTCCCTTCTTTAAAGCTGTTCTATAGCAACATATTCCGTCCTTTCGGTCATTTCTGAAAATTTTAGTGTTTGTTGTGCAACGCTTCAGTTGCGGCCTGCCTTGGGCTAACGTTGGACAGAATCCATTGTAATATTTGATCATTAACAATCCAAGTCTTCATTTGATGAAATCCATCCAGATGTCGCAGTGGCAGTTATATTTGTAGTACAAGTCTTATGTTTAAATTGCATGTTAATTGCATTGCTAATTTGAACTATTTAAGTAAAGAGATGGAGAGAATGTGAAACATTGTTCTGGATAAACATGTCATACGTGTTGGTACTGTGTCATCACTACTAAGGAATGCCATGCAAGAGATGGTGTTAATGCCAGCTAAGGAAAAGAATTTCAGAAGACAAGCATGTCATTCATAACCAGAGTATTTTTTGATTTAAAAAAAACTACCCCTTTGTGCCCCCTTTCCCCTCTCCAACCCCCCAAAAATAGCACTTTGGATTTCATGCAGTCTTTGTTTTTTTAATTTATTTTAGTTCTTGCATACATTCCATATAAACACTAAAATGGAAGTTTTATAGCAGGGAATTGAATTGCAGTATGTGCATTGACTTTTTTTTCCTGCAGTTGAGTGTTTTTCTATTTGATTGTATATTGTGAATTTTTGAGTTTCAGCTCCTGGTGTTGATGCTCCCTCTAGAGGGAGACCTTGGAAATCTGGGGTTAAGAAGGTCCCGCTACTAATACTTGCATTGTTTTAATAATATAATCTTTTTTTCATCTAATGGAAAAAAAGGGGGGGAGATATTTGAGTACCTAGCAGAATACAAAGATTTCAGATAAATACTGATAAAGCAAGTAAAAAAAAAAAGTTTTACTTTTAATCAGTGATAAATTAAATCTTAAAAAGAATATTACACCCTTCCCCCTGCCCCCTCCCAGCACCACCACTTCCAGTAGTTCGATGCATGTAGTTCTAGGCGATGAGGCAGAGTTGAGAGCAATTTTCATCACCTGAATGGGAGAGGAGTGAGACAGAGCTGAGGGAAGTCAGGAAATGGCCACAGCAGAACTTGTTGCCTCAATGTTTTTCCAGATCCTTCAGTTCTCACTTGGCAGTCCGTTTAGAGTAAAGGTGCCTCAGCCATAAGTGCATTCAGTAAATTAGGCTGGGATTGCTTGGCTCTTGGAGCAGCGTGTATTGATTAGACTCCTACCGCTCTCTCTAAGTCTTGCCAGGTACAGTTAGCACGGGGAAGCCTTTATCCATAACAAGGATTGTGAAGTACACATGTATCATTAAAAGCAAATAAAAAACCCCATGTTTGCCTTAGGCTCAAGCAGAGAAGAGTACTTTTCAGAATGCTAGGAGGAAAAAATAATAACCAGAAAAACAAAATATTCCATTAAACGTGGCAAAATTAAAGATGGCTTGTAAGTAAACCTTATACGTCTCTCTTTGATATGTTTGAGCAAAAAATGAAGCCAATTAATCCGCAACCACAATAACTCAACACTGTTAGAAAATGAAGTTATGGGGAAGGAGAGATCTCTGTACTCACAGCTGTTTCTTGGAAAAGAAGTGGATGATTTTGTGGAATGTGGTTAACATATAGTAACATATAGTAGAAATAAATGCTATATAATGATACTTGTGTCAGTCTAAAGCATTTTTGTCAGCATATTTCTGACAAAGGCATATTGACAGGACAATAGATTTTTTTTCTCTGATGTAATATCTTCCTTGTCTTCACCAGAGTCATTTGCCTTGGATCCACAGTTTGAATCCAGGACTAGAAAAAATAAGCGCAATTGTATGGGAGGGTAATGACTGCAAGAAAGCAGATATGTCTGTGCTTGAAATCAGTGGTATGATAATGAACAGAGTGAGTATTCTTTTTACTTCATGCAAATATTGTATTTAGGAGTCTAAGCACTACGAACAATAAGCTTGTTTTATGTTGGTGGCTTTTTGTTTGTTTGTTATTGACATTATTGTTCCGTGGCATAGGTCATTCTCATTTACTTGTTACTATCAGATAAAAGAGCTACCAAATCTTAAGTGTTGGGGCAATAAAATGTGTTTGCATTGTTAGGTGCTTACAAACATAGCCAGCCTCTGTTTTATTGTTCCAAAGGGATATATCCTGTGAATATTCTTATTTATCTCTTTGATTCTGATGAACAAATAATATGTTGGGTTAGGAATATACAGATCTGCTTATTTGGATGCTAAAGTTCAGATTGGAAAAGAAAGCTTTCCTCTTCAGGAAACAAACATCTAAGAGCATGAGCAGGATGTCTCACTAGTCCTCCCTTCTTTTTCCTAGTGCTCCTCTTCAGGAAACAATTGGAAAAGGATTTAATTGATGTTTACAACAATGTAATGATGTCAACAGCAATGATATGATGTTGGATTTTTAAATGATTTGTCATATTTGATTCCTGTGCGTTATGTGCTCTTTGAGGACTTCTTTTTTCTTAATAGTAAATTGTGTCGATGCTTGGTTGAAAGTTTCATATAACTTATCAGTTTATAAAGTGTTCTTTGTGATAGTAAGACAGTAAAATTAATAATTTATTTATTAATTCCAAATTAATTCCAAAACTAAAAATATACCTTGTTTTCTTTTGCTTTTAGGTGAACAGCTATATACCAGGAATTGGTTATCAGATTTTTGGAAATGTCATATCATTAATCTTGGGTTTAATGCCATTTGTCTTTCGACTTTCCCAAGCTAAAGATTTGGAACAACTAGCTACACATTCTGCCACTGAACTTTGTATGACTGCATTTGGATCAAATGGAGACATTCTGGTTCTCTCAATGGTTACTATAAGTTTTGTGGTCCGTGTGTCTCTAGTGTGGATTTTCTTTTTTCTGCTATGTGTAGCAGAGAGAACATATAAACAGGTACGAATGGCAAACCAAGAGGCTTCATCCAAAGCAAAACAAGGTTTAATGTTTGTGGTTTTTTGACTTTGTGGATATTTTCAACTAGTTTTCTTCAGCAAACTATGATTCATAGATCAATGATGACAAATACTTCAGTGGGCTTACAGTTTAGGAGATGAGGCAGTTGCAATGGACTGAAGTCTCTATAGCTAATAAACCTTTTTTCCTGGAGAGCGTTTCTGAGGGAAAACTTTTTAATCTTTTATTTCAGATTTCTGGCTCAATGCATTAACCCAG
Organism: Anarhynchus alexandrinus; assembly: GCA_008711295.1. Lineage (NCBI taxonomy): Eukaryota > Metazoa > Chordata > Aves > Charadriiformes > Charadriidae > Anarhynchus > Anarhynchus alexandrinus. Next base: position 157,012 of record VUYV01000133.1, read on the forward strand.
CTCTTAGTCATGTCCCAGTTTCTCTCAGTTTTCCTCAAGGAGAAGGAGTTTCAATAAAAGAACTATATTTCCAGTTTGTTCTACCAGTGCATTTCATTCAAAACCTTCAGTTTAACTCAAAACGGTTCACTCCAGACACTAGACAAGAGCCCTGCCTGCTTTGCTGGTAGATCAGTCCCACAGCTGGAGACCGTGAGAGCTGCTGTCTAAAGTAATACACCTGTTAATTTATTGCTTGTTATTGCAATTTAAATTTTTAAGAGAGTATCAGTATCCCTTACTAGCTGCAGAGTATAGATACTTACTGGTGTGCAAAAGAACAATTTTTATACTTACTTTTCTCAAATTATAGCCAAAATATATGACTTAATATAGTAGAATAGAATTAACCTGCTTCTAATAATCATTTGTCTTGGAAGGAACTTCTATGATACAGGCACTCTCTAATTGAAATGATTGGCAGGTTTGATTTTCTCCCAAATTTTAACAGCATAGCATGTCTGTTGTCTGAAATTTGAAGAAGGGAACTCAAAGTGTAGGTAAACTTTGTTTCTCGTTATAATATGAAGACTTTTAAAACTTTTTAGTGTATCTCCTCTTTTTTAGTAACATGCTACTTTTATTTCTGCACTATATTAATGTATTTTAATTTATGCTGATACATTATATGTTACTGACATATTAAGGGAAGCCTTTTCTCCCTTGTCTTTTTAGTGCCCCTGAAAATCAACTAACAGTTACAGTAATTTTTTTTTCCTTCTCTGCAGAGGCTACTTTTTGCCAAACTTTTTGGTCATCTAACGTCTGCCAGAAGGGCAAGAAAATCGGAGGTTCCTCACTTCCGCTTGAAAAAAGTACAGAATATAAAAATGTGGCTTTCTCTCAGGTCCTATCTAAAGGTGAAATAATGTATATTTTTGCTACCACTTTAATATAAAATATCTCATATGCTGTTGATGGAAGGTTGGTATTCTAGTCTGAATTTTTCCTCCTGTGCACTTCCAGCTATTGGTGCACGTGCCCTATACATTTCATTTTAGTGACTCTGGGCCAGCAGTGTCTGCAGACAGCCAGATTGCGGGAAAGTAAATGTTTGGTTTTTACCTTGGAGTAAAGTATGAGCGTGTTCAGAGTTGGAGTCTTGTCTTACTAATGCTAGCAGAAAAGTCTCTCAGGTGAATATGTTGGGTAAAAATGACCACTTGTAGTATAATACAGACAATGCCTTATTGTAAGAGCCCCACCAGTTAGTGTCATTAACACAGAAGGAATTTATGAAGCAAGACAGATTATGTGCATAGTTGTTCTGTGAGTGTATACGTGCCAGGTGAAGCTAGAAATTATGTCCAAGTATCATCTGTAATAAATTCCGATCCCTCTATTGTATGTTCAGCTCATTTGAGTAATCTTCTACCTCTAATGATCTTTTCAAGCCAGACCACTTTGATTCTTTGTGAAAGGATCCATGTTATCTAACTCAAGTTTGGGTTTTTTTTTTCCCCAAGTTTTCTTTTCATTTTTCTCTCTACATTAGGTAATCCAACTCAGATAAAGCTAGGTTTTTCCCTATTTGGTTTCTGTAGAACCATTTTTTTGGTGAACAACAACTGACAATCTCTTGTTTAGTGGTAGTAATCCCCTTATTTGCATCTATGCTTCTTTCCAACAGGAATTAAGAAAGGTTAGATGAAATCTACTGTCAGTAGTTTTTAGAAGTAGGTAAAGAATTATGAAAACAAGAAGTTTTGGTGTGGAGACTGGGGAGCGTAGAAAGCAGGAACTATAAGCATGCAGAATTTTTAATGTAAAGCACAATCATAACTTTGAAGAACGCGTAATTTTAAGAGAAATTGAGGTGATTAATTTACAACACCCCTTGTGTTATGTAAGTTTCTGTTGGGGAGGGTGTAAAAAAGAGGTACCTTTTAAAATTTACATTTGAGAGACTTGGATCTTTTTCCTTGTAGTCTGTAATGTGTTGCTGGGTGGGAGCAAAGGAGGATAACATCATTTGGACAATAGAGTGTAGTTTTGATGCTTTAAAGACTGTATAGGGTAGCATTGTTGTGGAGGGAGTGTCTTGCCTTCTTTCCTCACAACCACATCTACATATTCTGCCATTTCTTACGTCACCAGAAACATTTGTATAATTATGTGGCTAAGAAAAAAGCAATCAGTGGTCAGAGGCAGGTCACAGGGAACTGACCCAACTGAAAAATAACCCGTCAAGAACAGTAATTTTCACCTCCATCTGTTGCTTTACTTGGTTCACTGGGTAGCTCTGTAATACCTGTGCTAGCACAAGGAAAGGAATGGAGACAAGCAGCTAAGGACCAGGGCTGCCTTCTTGCAGTGGTGCACCTGGCATATACCGGCATAGCATTTGTCCAAAATACACTTACATATTACCCATCTGTATATGTGTCCCCTTGTGGAGATGTGAGCTGGGGTATATATATATCTCCAGACTCACACAGGCAAAACACTGGCTCAGTACAGAAGTAGTACATGCATACTTGCAGTAGTAATTTGCACTTAATTTTTTTTCAGTAGTTAAGCTTCCTACCTCCCCAAATTCAAGGTTATATCTTGCATATGTACACCGCCCATTCTTCTCACATTTATAAAATCAGTAGCATGCCTGGAGAACAAAGTAGAGAAAGAAATGTTATAACTTGTACATGTTTCAATGCAGCACAAGATGTTTAATTCTGTAATTAAATTAGGAAAAAGCTCAGTGGGTAGAAACATTTCATTGTACCAGTAAGCAAGAAAAAAATGGTTGAAAACAGTGAGATTGCACCTTTCAAGACAAGTGTGTTTGTTCCCCAGTTTTCCTTCTTGTTCTGGGGGACAGAATTATATTATTGAACCTACCACAGTGGGACAGTGGTTTACAGCTAAAATTTTTGTGTGTCAAAAAGAGGCAAGTAATGGAAAACACCAAGATGTGAAGTCATATCTTGATATCTTATTGCGATTTCATGTTCAAAAAACTTTTGTTAGCGCTTGTTTGATACTTGGTATGGCGGTGGGCTTTAACCCCGAATTTTTTACGTCAGGGAATGCTGCCTAAATTAAAGTTACTTCACATCATGAAGGAGCTGACTGAACAAGTGGTGAATATTTTCTTTTCTCATAGTTATCTTTAAATGCTTGCATCTGAATTAATCTCACATGCCTTTAGGGGTAGTCAAATGTAGTGATATTATTATGATCTAATATGGTGTTAGATTGCCAAATTGCGAGCTGTGATGAAACATAGGTTCAAGGTGTGAATCTAACTGTATATGCAAAATATCAATGCTGATTGAATACATTTTCACTCACATATATGCATATCCTTTATTTTCAGCGTCGAGGTCCTCAACGCTCAGTTGATGTGATAGTTTCATCTGCCTTCCTACTGACTATCTCGGTTGTGTTTATCTGTTGTGCACAGGTAAGGAAATCTTACTTGCATAGGAACAACTATGACTTAAATAGTTTTTAAAATAATTTTTAATGCCTTTTGCTTGGTGATTCCTGTTAAGTTAAAAGATCACAGTGAAAAATCAGTAACAGCTATTGTATCTTTTCAGAAGATGAAGCTCCCTTTTGTATTGTTCTTTTTATCTGCTTTAGAATATTATTCTGTAAGAGCTAAAGAAACGTATTGATAGCCTAATTCCTAATAGGATGTTTTTATTTTTTTTTAAAATTTGTGTCCTCTTTCATTTTCCATTGTGGATTTTGGAACACAGGGGTTTTTTTCCAACATTTTGCATCAAAACACACTTTTGCAAAGACAGTTGAGATTGACTTTGGTTAATGACTTCTGTGAGAAACAAGATTGTTGGCTATATTAGTCTGCCCTCTAGTGGAATATCTTTTAGTAAGCAAATCTATGCTTAAAGACTATCTGTACTGCTTAAGATTTTTCCTTGAGCTTCTGTTTCAGAATACAGGGAAACTTCTGAATGGCTTCCGGCTGTATTTTTTTCCCACTTTCTTCCATAGTTAACACTAATGTGTTTTCCTGGTAGCTAATTATAAATATTTTAATAATAATATAGTTTAGCTTGGATTCAATTTTCTATATAGTTCAGTATATTTGAGAGTGTATTTTGGATTTTATCCCATGCGGTGTCTTTGCAAATTTGAACGTGAGTTTAAAATTGTCTTAGAGTGTATATTTTTTTCTATTGCTTTAGGGATAATGAAAAAAAGATGTGTCTAAATTCTGATTGAGTCTTTCAGAGCATATCTTTTCTCAAACCTCATATCTTTGACAGTGTTGATTTTAAATTATGATTCAAAAATCTTTTATGCCTAAAACCAAACCATATTACTGGGAAGTTTTTTTTTTGGAGTTGGGGAGATATGTAATTATTTTCTTATGTTGCAATGTAATTATTACTTTGAATTAAATTTTGATATTTTTTTTCCTCTTTTGTTTTCAGCTGCTTCACATGCATGAGATCTTCCTTGATTGTCACTACAATTGGGAACTTATAATTTGGTGCATTTCACTAACTCTTTTTCTCTTAAGATTTGTTACTCTTGGATCTGAAACCAGTAAAAAGTACAGCAATACCTCAATATTACTTACTGAGCAGGTGAGAATTTGTATAGACCTATATTTTTATATCTAAACAAGTCATTCATCTGTTAAGTCTCAGGCATGCATTTTAGATGTATTAAAATAGTCTGGATTAGGGGGTTAATTATGGTGTAGTGAAACAACACTTTACAGCCTGAAGTTCAATTTCTGTGAGAAGTGTGTGACTTTGTTTAAAAGTTGTATGGAACATTGAGATGGCCATATCCCAATTTCTCTTTAAGTGAGTGGGCTTAGAGATATCAGAATATGTCATTTGATATAATTAAAGATCTAACAGAACACAAACATAAAAAGTAGCTTTTAAACAGGAAGAAGAAACCTGAACTCTCAATGTGTTGGATGGGAGAGTAAAAGATTTGAAAACAAACTTACCCTCTGCAAAGCAGGTCACTGTTTCAAGTCCAAGAATTTTGACTGCTAGGTTGCATGGATTACATATAGTCTCATCTAGACTACTTGGAAGGTTTTACTTTGTCATCTGTCAAGCTTGGCTTTGAATCTACATACTTTTCTTCTCAGGAATGTTCTAGTCGGCATTTGTACTTCAAACTTTCTTCTCTGCTCTGCCTGGCACTGCTGATAGTTTTCCAAGCTAAGCATGTTCAGTTAGTGTTAGGTAAGAAGGAATCTCTTTCTGCTCGGAGAGGTTTCACGCTGGTGCAAAACACAGCATTCAGGGCAAGGTAAAGAGGCAGTTCAGGAAACCTTCACAGGTTTCCTACAGGAAATGTGTTCAAGTTAGAGAATAAAATCTTCCGAACTGAGTCTTCCAAAGTCAGGATGTGAAGCTTATGACAGATGGTATAAATGTCTGCTTTCATATTTTGCTCCATGAAAATTCATTCTGTCTTTACTGAAGATGATGAGGCTCGACGTTGCGAAGACAGACTGCCTATTTACCTTGTCCTGAATGCTGTGTTTTGCACCAGTGTGAAACCTCTCTGAGTTCCTGAGCCTGGAGAGCAGGAGTAACATTGTTCTGTTGATCCTCAGAGTACAAATAGCCTAATGTCCCAGTGAGGTTGATGTCCTCTGTTTCTGGAATGAAAATGGAGGGAAATGTTTGGGATAAGGATTGGGGAAAAAAATGCAGAGAGCAAGGCGAGAGAGAGAATGTCAAGCCTTTGTTTTGCTTTCATAGGTTTCTGGTTTATGTTCTTCATGAGAGTTAGTGTTTGAACATTTTAAGCCAGCATGGACATTGGAAGAAGCACTCTCTCTATGTCCCCAGAACTTAAATAAATAAATAAAATTCAGAAAGTGCTCTGTCATCAGACACTTAGCTTTGTCTTGAATCCAGCTTATCCTGTTATGTCATTTCCCTCAAAAACGCCCGAGAGCTTTATGAAATGAAAACCAAAATAGAATTCACAATTGTTTCTCAGAAAATAAAAAGGATACACATTACCCTAGGTAGAACTCATTTTGGACCGGATTCATATACTAGCTGGATGCCAAAGCATATTTACAGTGTTCTTGAGACAAACTCATGAAATTCTGACATTTGGGCCTTTCATGAGAAGTCAAGCCCAAACAACTGACTGACACTCGTGATCTTAAAAAAGCACATCTGAACTGGTGTCCTTGAAAATCGTACACCAGTGTTATTAGGCTTACTGAGAGCGTAATGAAGCTTTAAAACAAACAAACATAAAACTACAACAAAAAAAAAAAAAAAACCAAACCCAAAGGACAAACAAGCCTCAACCCCGAGATGAAATTTAAATGCTTCACGGATAGGATAAAATTGAAATTCTACTTTCTGTCATCAAAGTTCCAGCCACTTCTGTGTGCTTTATATTCAACTTATGAATTTCATGATTAGGAGTCATGATGAGAAACTAAAAGATCAGTCATTTTACATCAAGGGGGTTTTTTGACTGTATGCTGTTTGCCTGTAATTTTTCAAGTACTTCTGAAAGTGTTTTTAATTGGTCTTGCAAATTAAGTGTCTCAGTGGTTCCTTCTTGAGTAAATGACAAGGTATGGTCTGATCAAAGTTGTTGTCTTGCCAGTTTCAAGTCTCAGAATAGGTATGGTAGATGGCTATGCATATACACATTCAAACTCCCCTCCTGATTCAAAGTTTGTTTTTGAAAGTTGGGTTTTTTTCATAAATTAATGAAATCATAGTAACTGTTAAAACAGATTTGAACCTTCCTAGGGTTTATTACCTACCATTTTTTTCAGAGCTTCTAAATAGAGCCTTTATAATTAGTTTATTCCTGTTTATAAACGCTTGAATTTTTGAAATCAGTAATTTTATGTTTAAAGACTGGAATCTCTCTGCCTCTAAAAGCATAATTTACTTTAAAATTAAATTGATAGTTCAGGACCTTAATATGCCTTGGAATTTAATAGGCATAGTTTTTGATTTTTAACTTGTTTAAGAAACTTACAGTGACCTTTTTGGGGAGATCTGATCATATTCAGTTACTTTGTTTAGATGTTTATGGCCCTTATTTCAATAACCACCTTACAAAAAGGTAGTTAAAGATATCAGAGCATCATATAGCATCACTTCCTTTCTGCAACTTCACTTTCGTGGCTTGGTAAGAGTCTCTGTCATCTGAAGGACTACTTCAGCATATTGCTAAATTGTTCATTTTTTCATTTTGTTGAAGGTCGTCATTCTAAAATAAAACATTTGCAACTTTTCAAGATATTTTTCCTTTTGTTTGCTTTTATTACGCAATAAAAAAGAAAAACTAACCTTTGCCTGGTCTAGGATATCAAAGATAAGTCACTTGAGAATGAAAACTGATGTTTCAAAATTGCTAGAAGGCCAAAAGAGAGCTAATTTCTACTCTTAACTAAACTTTCTCAGAAACAATGACCTAAAAAAGTCTGGATCACAGAAGTCTTGAAATGATCAATATACTGTTCTTCTACAGCAATGAAGAGTTTAATAGTTTTTCAATTATTTCAAGGCACTAGAAAGATTGATTTTCTGCACTCAAGGTGCTCATGATGTACTCAATTAAACTAAAATCTTTTAAAAGAAATTACATGTTAGTAGAATTGTGTTTTAGCATTTCAGTCTATTCAATAACTCTTGGGGATGTTATGCCTTGTAAGGTCTGCATACTAGTATAAAAACCTTCTGGAAATGAATTGACAAACCTCAGGCAATTATTGAAGGAGGAAAAAGAAATTATGCAAACCTTACGAACGTGGTGGGTTTTCTTGCCTAATTTGTAGACTATACTAAACTTAAAAGTAAAGTTGTTGCTATAATAGTGTCAAATGTATTTTGTTATGTCATAAAAGATTGTATTTTCCTATGATACTGAGCCAGTATTTGTTCTTAAAATTTTAAAAAGGAAGAAAAAAATTTGCTTGCTTGCAGAAATGTCATTGCTGTTCTATCATATGGCTGCTGAGGCATTGCTTCGTTTTATTATTAAATATTTCCAAATTAATTCCTTTAAATTCTGAATAAGTGGTGATACTTATATTTTATTTAAATCAGATAAACTTGTACTTGAAAATGGAGAAAAAGCCTAATAAGAAGGAGGAACTGACACTAGTGAACAATGTTTTGAAACTTGCTACTAAGTTACTGAAGGTAAGAATTAAAATAGTATTACCATATTATATATAACTAAGAAACAGAATAGATTGCTTAATGAGTCACTTGTGTTACTTCTGCAGGCGGTATGGTACGCCTTGGTTTAAATCTGCTCTGTAACACTTTCACAGCGATGTTACTTGTTCATACACTACAGTCTGTTGTGTTGCTATCGTTGTGGATTACGAATCATTATTATATACAATAAGTTTTATTCTTCAACAGTATATGAGCAGCATGAGAGAGGGTACTTCAGGTTGGACAGGATGATGAGACCTTGGGAAATAAATGATGCAACATTTTTGTCTGTTTTGAGTGTTGATATCTGTTTCTAGTAATAAGCTGCTGGAGCATTTGTATTCTTCCATAAAAATAATTCCTCTTAAAAACTGTCAGTGGTTAGCATTTCAAATTATAACTAGATTATACTCGATTTCTTCTTGACTTACTGTCATAGAGGAATCCTTTTGGAAGACAGAGAGAAATTGTTACATTTATAAGTCCATTTGTAAGTGAATTAAAGATATAGATTTCATTTAATGTAATTCAAAGATTTAAGTCAGCTGTGCCCTTGAACTATTTGGCAATTTTATTTTTTTTTTTGCATGGAATTTTGCTGATTAGTATAAAAGTTTTTTACCTATGCAATATTATCCTGTTTGCCAGCTAACCATATTTGGTGGGTAGAAGACATTTCTTCATGGTGAGAGAACATGATTTTTTTTATTACTTCCCATTTCTAGAATTCTGCAGAAGAAAAATCATCTTACTTTCACTCATCTGGAGCTAGAGCATGGACACACTTAGAGCTTTTTTAAACTTGTTATTATTAACAAAGCAGTGGTTGAGGTTCTCAGGAAGACACATTTGATTCTAAATTGCCTCTGCTGAGTTCTTCTGTTCTTTCAAACTCACAGATCTGTCATAATTTGAGAAGCAAGCTGTTTTGTTCTTTCAGTTGTCTGGGAGCTTAATTCTTGCTCAGCAAATGTCTAATTCTCCTTCAGACTAAACATTACCTGAATCCAAAACTTACTTAAGGGTTATCTGAATGCCAAATAAGACTTTAACACTTGAAAACCTTTTTTTTTTTATTTTAGGTTTGGCTTTTATGAACAAATAAAATCAATTAGATTTAGTATTCCTTAGGTGTTTTTACACTAAAATTAACAGGATATAACTTATAATTGACTGAAGTGGGTTTTCAAAGAGGAAGCCAGTCCTGATGCTACAAAAAACAAATTCATGACTTGCCTCTCCACCTCTCTTGGTATGGTGTTACAGTGCGTAATCACTTCTGCTGTCGTGTAAACTGTTTTTAAATTAAATTTGTCTAGCTTCAGCTTTTAGTATTCAGATCTTGTTATACGTTCTGCTATTATGGTAAAGTTCTTAAAAAGATGCTGCCCATTTGTTATTCTTGGGTTCAGAAGTAAGGTAACAACAGTATTTTGCTTTCTTCTTCAGGGAATCAACTTCTTCATTTAGTCCAAGATAGGATAGTCATGTAGAACAGTTCCCCAGGAATGACTGGCAAATGTAAAAATATTCCCCTCCCCCTCAGATAAATTTTCTTCAATGCACACACCCCTCCCACCATGTTTGAGTATAGCACAACTGATACTGATTCCATGTGCGGAGATCCCCATCAGTAGAGGGAATGCCTAGGTTGTCATACAGTAAAACTGAACCATATCCTTCAGTACCTCTATACCTTTCCTCTGCAGTCAGGAAGAGGAAAGCCTATCAAGAGAAACAATTGGGTTCTTTTGCATATAATGGTGCTCTAAGACCTTGCTGCCTCATTCTATCGCACACTGAATTCTGGTCACTTACCTTGTTGTTTTCTGTGTGCCAAGAAGCAGTTCTTAAAATGAAGCTTAAACTGTGTTTAATCTAGCCAGCTAGTAGCTGAGATGATGGGTATTTCTTCTAGTCAGCTGAGTAATTCTCCCCACCAGCACGGCTTTAACAGGGTGTGTGGTCCCGTCATCTCAAAAAAACTACACAGCACTTTCCATGAGAGGACTGATGGAGTCAGCAAGGACTCAAAGCTGACAAAGCAACAACTGGAGAGTTATGGTACAGCGATACGGAGAGCCTGGCTAAGTCAGTTATTGACTGTGTCTTTTAGTGTAAGAGTAAGGGGCAGCAAAGCTTTTAGGACTTGATTTTGGAACAAATGAAAGGAAGTATTCTGTATGCATCGTGTAGCAGACTTGTGCAACTGTTGGTCAAGGGACACTGTGGGTGCAGAAAGGTTATCTGGATTCAAGGAGAGACTGGACAAGTAGACTAGACAAAGTACAACAGATTCAGGGTACTTAATGAGTGGAAATGTCTCTGTACTGTGAGAATGTAGGTAGGGTGCGGAATAGCAGCTGGTGGTGGCAGGATGCCGATCAACCCTTGATCTGGTTCACTTCAGTCTTTTCCATGCTTTTCTCAGTGTTTTCAAAAAAAATGTTCGTTTTACTCTTTCCAGAAATGTATCAACTGACATGGCCTTTCCAACAGGGGACTTGGCTTTTGTGGCACAAATCCCAGACCCAGGCCATCACTTAGGTACTGTGAGAACGTGCCCAAATGAGATGGGATTTCCAAGCCACCTAATAAGATTTTTAAATGAATTCTTGGTAGCTAGTGATCAACACAATTGCATATTTCATGCCCAGTAGCTAAATGGAGAGGGTTTTTTGAATTTGGTTCTCGGTGTTTCTGATCCTTAAGCTTTTACTGAAGACAATATTATGTTGAATATTCTTACTATTTTCTTGCTGGTAAGATGAATCCAAAATCTAAAAACTTTTTCCTTAAAGAATTTCTCTGCTGTTCTTCTCAGAATTGTGTCTTTTGTGTCTTTTGTATTTGCAGCAGAGTTTTATACCACATTACATCTAAATGAAAAGGTTGTTCATTCTTATTTCACCTCTTTTGAAAGAAGAGGCAGAGTGCTGAAATTCGTCTTTATTAAAAAAGGTTTTATAAGGCCTTGTTCAAGGCCCAGGATGCAATGCAGGACAGGGATGAAAATGAATTTAAAGCTAGAACATATAAATGACCAAAGCAGTGATAGTTGTTATACTTTATATAATCCACACTTACAGTTTAAAATTCTTTTTTTCTTACTTTATTTGACATATTTCTAGGCCACAAGAGTTTGGGTGCCTTTATTCACACACCAGTAATTGAAAATTGGTGAAATAGCCTCTTTGTTCAAATTCTGTTGCAGATTAATTTTGGCTAATTTTTTGCTCCTTTCAATAAAAAAACCCCAAAGAGTAAAATATTGGCAGTTAAAAGGCTATTAGTATTTTTTTTCCTTTATTTTCCTTTTCTGGCTATGTTAATCAGTAATTAAGGGAAAAGGAGGGGAGTTGCATTAGGAAAGACTTTTTTTTAATTTTTCATAGTAGTGAGGTAGCCTTCTCTCACTGTGGAAAATCTTTCTTTTCTTGGTTTTTTTTTGTGGTTCTGTTGTCTGTCAGCTCTTTTAACACTGAAAGTGATTTCTGGAAAATTATAAGAAATTCTAAAGTGATGGCACCTTGGTGCCAGAAAAACTAACTCTCTCTTTTCCTTGCTCCATGAGCAAATGGGTAGATGCTCTAGATGGGTAGCCTCCAATTTTTTTGAAGGGTTATTTAGACACCATCAGTCAACACTTAGTTAATGTGATGGGTATTTTCTTGCACATTGTTTTATATATACAGAAGAATAGGAGACTGTTTTACTGCACTGTGGCTTGAAGGCTTCCTAAACTATCTAATATCGTTCAATACATATGTAAACAAAAACACCTTTGTGTAATTTTTGCTTTTAAATGATGTCATTGTTTTGCATTACTAGGAACTGGACAGTCCCTTTAGATTATATGGGCTTACAATGAATCCACTGCTTTATAATATCACCCAAGTTGTGATCCTGTCGGCTGTTTCTGGTGTCATCAGTGACTTGCTTGGATTTAATCTAAAGGTAACTTGTTGATAAGCATCCTTTTTTTTTTTCCACCATGGAGTTCAGAATGTTCTGATAGATGGGTCATACATTGTAGCCTAATGAATCCTTAACTGTGTTAATTAGAAGATTTATTGTTTGAAAATGGTTAGGAAATTTAAGAAAAGTAGTGATGGATTTGTCAAAGCAGCCCTTTTAATGTTTTTTCTTTTTTTTTGCATTTGTGGCTCTCTAACTTCATTTAGGACATATAATTACCAATAATTTTTAGACGTAAATACAGAGACATTTGTACACATAAGTACAAGACCTTATTTAACTTTTCTTCATATCCCAGATCTGATTTCTCTCTTGAATTCCTCAATTTTGACTTTGTAGCTCTTTGAGAGACGCAGGAAATGCAAGCTATCCTTGTCTTGCACTGCAGTAAAGTATTACTGTAGATGCAGTATTACCGTGAGCAACCTTATACAGTGTCGTTTCGTCATGGCTGAAGGATTGTCTTGTTAGGTCCTACTCTCTGGCCTACTTTGAAAACTATTTCAAGATTCATGTTATGAGGCAATTAGTTTCCACAAGCTTGTAGCACAAAGCCTTTAGTTGGCCATTGAGTTTGCTTATGTCTACCCATTTTTTTTCCTATTAGAAGTAAATAAATGTAAAATTTATTTTGTGTATCATAGAATATGCAGCAAATGCAATAAGAAAAAAATGTGGTCGTATTGCAGTTTTGGTAAACAGAAAGCTGAGATGGGAAATAATGTTGATTTACTGCTCTAACTTTTCCAGCTCTGGAAGATCAAATCTTGACAGTATATAAAGAAGATGAGATAACACAGTGTTATAGAAAAGCTCATTGATTGACAAAACTGCCTCAAAGCAGCCACTGAATCTGTATTTCAGATGCTACAACCTCTTCACGGATGTTGTTTGGAAAATTGAAGTGTTTACATCTGACTGTCTTATGCAATCTTTGTATTTATTTCATCTTCTCACTGTTTTATGTTCATTTTAGTTGACATTTATATTTTATTTTCAAACTTATTTGTTTAGTTTTGGAAAGGGTCAGATTTGCGAAAGGTCAAAAACTCTGTGTCTGAGAACTTGAAATCCTGGAAATTGATTACACTAAATTACTGTATCTGTTGTTAAAGCTGAAGCCAATGCTGAACGTTTTCAGTTACAGTAATGCTATGTGGAAGTCATTTGATTTTTGATAGTGTGGTAAAATTGATCAGAATATTTCATTTGCACCGATCATTTATGAAGACAACGTAACATCAATAGATGTTTGGTTGCAATAGAAAAGCGAGACATGTACAAAAAATAATGTACTGACAATACAGTATGACAGGTAGCAGAAATATTTTATATTACTATTAGAAGCAAGTGGGAATTTTTAATATTTTGAGTAATTCCAGGATCTAAACTCATGTAGGCTGCAGTTTAAATATCCTGGGTTATTAATAAGGTATTATATAACAAGTCAACAAGTGCTCTTTGATAACACTTTTATTAGAGCAATAATTGTAAATGATTACCATGCTGTATGATATTTTGATAAAATTAAATATTGTATTTATTTGAAATACTGAGCTGTTCGGCGCAGCTCTGACTGTGCATGCTCAATATGTGCACTTTTTATTGTTACTTTTAATGAGAAACTTTATATATATACATATAAATGTATATTAATTGGAATATATTATGGTGAACTATGGAGCAGTATATATTATATGTTGAAGTTGAATATTTAAACAAGCGAAAGATTTACAGATGAAAGGAATGCGATGAATGACTGAGCATAAGATAGACAGATGCTCTCCTCTTGTACACTATAGTATATGCCATTCATACCACATTGAAGTTTAAGAACAGTTAAACACAGAAAACGAGTTCCTCTGGTGAGCAGCGGAGCTCATGAAGCCTGGTATTCTGCAGATTTCTGTCTTCAAATAACCCCATTCCTCCCCAGCAGGGTCATTCCCTAGCGCTTTCCCGGCCTTGGGTTTCCCGCCTCTGCCTCTGCCTTCTCTCCCTGCCTCCCACAGGGACCAGTCATGTTGACTCGGGGTCATTCGGTGTGACAAAAATAGAAGTTCACCCCTGTAGACTTAAGTTACTTGGAACAACGTGTCCATCTACAAATTATATTGGGAGGATTAATCTCACCAGGCGCAAGTATTCTTAATTTTATGTTTCTAAAATAGTAGGTTCATATTGAAAAATGACAAGTAATTCGGTGACAAGAGTCTGGACATTGCACAATATTTGTTAATCTTCAGAGTCTTGAACGATTTGAAGTAATGCGTCTTAAACTTATGTGGTATAAAAATATTTTTATATATAAAGCAACACAAACAAGCATTTTGTATTTTATTTGCCTCTGTACTAATGTTTAATAATGACCAAAGTGCATTCTGGTTTTTGAAAGAATGTATTACTGGAGCTTTAAGAACATACTATATTTAGTTTCTCATGTGAAAACTTCAGCTGCATCTGATATGTTTCTTCTTTCTCTGTTGTTTGATGTTGGGATTGTTTTTAAAAATTAAGTACGTTTTATACACAGTTTTTTCCAGATTATGGTACAGACCTACACAGAACTTAATTTTGCACAAAATATATTTTAAGAAAAAAAAGTACAGCAGGAGTTCTATGGGTGATAAAAGATAAGGCTATTGCTTTTTACAGCCTGTCATTATTACAAAACCATTCTTTACTCTAGAATGGAATTATTTTTAAAAGTCTAAAATGGTAAATATACGGCCTTCAGTACCTTGGGGGGAAAAAAGGGAGGGAGGGAAAACATTGCGGTTTCGGTTGAAGGTGAAATTAGTTTAACCATGTATACCTCAGCAATTAGCACTGTGCTGGATTGTTGCACTAACAAATGGTGGCTTGGGGAGAGCAAAAGATTTGTGAAATGAAGTTAAAAATAATAAAAACCTTTATTTGCTACCATTAGGTATATTCATTATGTTAAAACTGGGAGATGTTTATTCTCCATCCCTCAATATGGAAAATCCAGTATGAGAATAGAGGCAAGTAGAAATATGGCAGATCTTGCGTGTTAACTGTTATTTTTTGCCACTTGTTTTGTAACTGGAAGTGTGATCAGGCTTGGAATAAAGCTGTATATGGTTGATGGTAAAAAAGAAAAAACAATGGTGGTGAGCTATATCTTTTAGTAGTATCCAGCATATTTCTGAGTCTGCCTGTTTTGATTTAAATCCATATATTCTGTTTTAATTAAAGGATATTTGGGAGAGAAATCCTGCACATGGAGTGCAAATGGTGGTTGTTAAAAGCGCGCTTAATTGCAAGAACAGAAACTTCCGGAGACTTTCAGTTATTCAAAATAGTTTAATTTTATTAAGACTTCTGGACATGCAGCTTCCAAATAACTGTTTCTATTTGAAAAACAGAATTCTGTCCTATTTCACCAGAATTTAAGGGATTAATTTCAATCGCCATTTTGACTGTTTCATTATGTCACAAGATACACTTGCACGTAAAAATAAAAATACAGGCAAACTAAAGTGCTTATTGAAATCAATGTGAAATGTTTCAGTAACATGTTCTGGAATATTTGGACAAAGTTAATGTGTAATAACTTATGTATTTTATCTCTTTGTTTACTGATGAGTGAAATATTTTCTAACAGAAAACTGTTATGTTAACAGCCCTCAAACACTAGTTTTTATTAGCTTAAATTTTGGCTTTTCCAAAGCTTAATCTTTGGACTTTAAATGTGTTCTGCTAGTGGTATCCCCGTGACCACTGGGTACTGGGCAGCAGGTTACACTCCGCACTTGCGTTCATTTGTTCACGTTCTAAACGTACTCCAGATGTAGGCTATTTATAATCTAAAATTTCTTTTGATGGTCATGAAAGACACTACATACATTGAGAAGTTAACATTTTCTGAGCGCCATTCTTTTTTACATCCATCTCTAGGTGACACCTTAGTGTGCCAGAATTCTCACCCAAGTGTGAAGATACGCATAGCGCAAGTTTCCTTAGCATGGACCCCATCTATGTCCAGCTACTACCTTCCAAAATAGTTATGGGGCAGAAGATGATAGGATCTGACTGTTGCATTGCTGCTTACTTTCTTCCTTCAAATAGTGTCCCATTTTTGTCAAGTCTTGACCTTCTTAAAACTGCCAATAGAAAATCCTACATGGAATCTAAGCAGCTGTCAGTGTTCAGGCACAAATTCAGCACATGCTGAATGTGTCCTCTGCCTTACACTAATTGTTATGGTTGCAAAATTCTGGTGTCTCCTAAAGAGAGAGTTACATTTCTGCAGTCCCTCCATTAGGGACTCCAAGGTTTTCCTCAGAGTGTGCTTCTAGCCCCCTCGATTAGGATTAAGGCAGAACTTGCAGTGGATGGTGATGGAAAGTTCAGTGACAATAACGGAAAACTGCAGAAGTCACCAAGGAGGCTGTGGCTGTGAGTCTGATCCCTTGTCACTTGGTCTTGCTGTGGATGCAAGATGGTCCTCTTGCACACTCAAAACTGTTGTTGACCCAGCTGTAAGTACTGTGTCATCAGAGTAAATCATATGGAGAGATCGGTTCTAAATGTAGGCGATTGCCTGCCACCAGGCTCAAAGCTGGTCAACTGTTGCCACCACACATTTTTCCTCTTTGGTCGTTTTAATCCTCGTGAATACTGTGGAATCCTCGTGGACTATAATAGGTGCAGGCAACTGCAGTAGTCTCGAGGATGCTGCGATCTATTGCGTAATACTGGATGTATTCTATAGGGGATGTTCTATGTGAAGGACAATGTGTCAACCTTCTCCTGACTATCAGTAGTTTACCACTTGGGCCTGCTTGGCCAGCCCCGGGCCAGCCCCTTGCAGAGACGTCCTCTTGACATCTCTGGAGTGGAGCACACCACTACCACCACAGCAGCCTGGACGCTTTGCCAGCTGTTCTGCACTCCAGCTGGTATTACACCAGGTTTAAGGCAGATAGGGCTTTCTGGCAACAAGATGTCAGAAGGTGTCTCAAGTGCTGTCATGCCAAAGACGCAGCGGAATATTTTCTAAGCAGGTATGTAAGACCGTGGATTTTAATTGTTGTATATTAATGTAAAAGCTCATGCCAAAATCTAATCCCATTTTAGTTTCACCAGGAAAGGTTTGCAGTGTGACAGTAGCAAAAAAAGTAGGGAAGAGCAAAGCAAACCACTTGGGTGATTAACTGTCAGGTTGCCAGTGTGAGCTCGTCATTTGAGAACTTCCCATTGTTACCTTCAGTACACGTCCTTATGGAATGTCTTAATTATGCAAGTGTAAAATATCCCTATAGAGTTAGTTTACATTAAGTGTTGGAGAGTCAATATGTAACCTCCACGTGTTAAAAATAACTCCCGAAGTGTTATTATGAAATAATGTAAAATTAATTTTAAAGATTTATATTGTTACCTTTTCTTTCCCTATTCTTTTCCACTCTTTAATCATTTTACACTTGAGCTGACACTTGCCATCTTTAAACAAAATTTCTGAAATTGCTGTAAATTGGGTTTCCTGATAAAAAGTCAGTTCTCTGGGCTGTAAGCAATGCCGTGTCTTCTTCTACCAGTAACAGGGTTCTGTGGAGAGACAAATCAAGAGAGATTTTCTTTTCCTTTCTAGCTCTTGAGAGATGAAGCTACAACCTTCAGTATGGACACAAGCACCTGTGGTAAAATAAACAGCACTGATTGCTGGTCAGGTTCAATTTTTCCAGTATAAGGTTGTCTAAGTCTTTATTATCTGGAGTAAGAAATAAGGTCTTGCTGCAGAAAGATTTGTCCTTTTTGCTTTCTTTTTTCCCTGTGTTTGATTAATAGATTCAAGCAAAAGAAAGCACGTGGAGTTTAGGGACGATCTTCCAAAATGATTTCATTTGTTACTCATTTCATTTATTAATTTAGTCTTTATGTTTAAAAATGACAGTACTTTATGTTTAGCTGCACTTGCATCCTTAAACACCCACCCAACCCTCTTTTCGATTCCAGCCCTTACTCACAAACAGCTCCCGCCCCTTCCGCACAATCTTACTGGTAATGAAATTTGTTGGGGATTAGGAGGCTACCTCCGGACAAAACCGCGATCCAAGCCGGGGCCTGTAGACATGTGGCTGTAAATTAAAGGAAACCTCCTGCTTTTATTCATACGTGTGAATGGATGGGAAGGGAATTTCTTGGCTAATTAAAAAATGCAGTTAACCAGATGGAACCTGAGTGGTAGATGGCCACAGAAACGGTGAGTTTAGGTGAAATGGTTGTTTTACTTTGGCATATCAAAGAGCGCTCTAGTATTTCATTAAACCATCTCTACAATAGTGCTGATTGTGATCCAAGTCAACTAAACCAGTCTAGGGATAAGGGTTTGACCCTGATGGAAGGCTCTGCACACCCCGCTCATCGTACCTATGGCTGTGGTCGTACACTCTGCGTAGGGTTCATTGACCCGAGTTTCAGATGTCTGAAAGTGAGATGCTGGATTGACCCCAGGCTCCCTTTGCCCTCACTGGAAACATGCAGTGACCTGCAGAGGGGGATTTGTTCAGTTGATCTTTGACACTAATTTTAGTGATCCTCTGGGGTATTTCGCTCTTAAGTGTAAGAATCATTTAGAATCAGATGTGAAACTTTTTAGCCACCTAAATTAGGGCAGATTAAACCTGCTTTGCTGTTCTGTTCCGCAGTGATGCCTTCAGCCTTCACAGCTGTGTAATTAGTTTGGCTGCCATTGGAAAGGAAGAGGGTTTTTTTGTGGGTTTGCTCCTAGAAAAGAAGATTGCCAAATGCAAATTCCATAACCCTGCACCAGCGCTGAGAAAGTCTCCCCTGTCCCCCCCGATCCGCGGTACTCCAGCTGGGGAACTGTCCCCCCTGTTCCGCTTGCTGTGTGGCAACAGCCCCAAAACACACCAGAGCTACCACCAGGGTGACAGCCAGGTCCCTGAAGAGCTCTGCTTCTGTATCACTGAAATGAGTAACTTGAAGGCTGGATAAGATCAGCTCTAATCTCGACCTGCCCATGGGGAAACGCCGCTCCTGTTGTTTGCAGGGCGCTGCAGGGGTAACGCCGCTTCTGTTCTTCGCCTGTTGCGTTGAAAATCCCTCATGGCACCGCTGCTGGCAGATGTAAAGATGGAGCACCGTAGAGCTCTGAGCCCATCCAGAAGCACAGAGCCCTCCCTGCTTGGCAAAGGTCCTCTGTGCAGAGCAGACGCTGCCACGTGCGTCCTCCCAGCAGCTGAAATCACAGGTACTCTGTGCGCAAGAGGAGCAGAGGTGGCAGGGACGAGGCTCTCCGTATGCCTCTGACCTTATCTTCAGGCTGTAGTTCTGCAGCTGAGTCGAAGACGCTCCTCGTGGGCCTTCACTGGCTGCCCAAATGGTGTTTGTAGGGCAGATAAAAATAGCACCAAAGATCTCCAGCTTGCACAGGGGCAGCCACTGACATTTTACCCCTGTCCTCCAGCAAGGCGTCCTGGTTCCAGTCTTTTCTAAACCCATGCTATGAAATTAGCCAGCTTCGAAGTGTATTTGGTAGGTTATTAATTAATCTGGCCTATGGGGATGGCAGAAATAACCCTATGAGGCTGAGCGGAGGCTGACACTGGAGCCCCGTTCCCGGACCAGGCTGTGGCTCTGCTGTTCCTGTGCAGCCACACACTGTGGGAAGAGCTGAGTGCCGCATTCAACCTTCATTTCTCACCTCTCCTTTGCTCATCACCTTTTAAAGTAACAGGTCTTGATAGCAGATAACCAGCACTGAAGATAATGAGGTGAACCTATCGCTGGTCTTACCAATGTGAATGTTGCCATGGGACAAGGTCTCTGGTTGGTCAGAAAATCATAGAATGGTTTGGGTTGGAAGGGACCTTAAAGATCATCTAGTTCCAACCCTCCTGCCATGGGCAGGGACACCTCCCACTAGACCAGGTTACTCAAAGCCCCATCCAGCCTGGCCTTGAACACTTCCAGGGATGGGGCAGCCACAGCTTTTCTGGGCAACCTGTTCCAGTACCTGACCACCCTCATTGTGAAAAATTTCTTTGTGATATCCAATCTAAATCTCCCCTCTTCCAGTTTGAAGCCATTCCCCCTCATCTTATTGCTACACACCCTTGTAAAAAGTTCCTCTCCAGCTTTCTTGTAGGCCACCTTCAGATACTGGAAGGCCACTATAAGCTCTCTCCATAGCCTTCTCTTCTCCAGACTGAACAGTCCCAGCTCTCTCAGCCTGTCCTCATAGGAGAGGTGCTCCAGCCCTCTGATCATCTTCGTGGCCCTCCTCTGGACCTGCTCCAACAGGTCCATGTCCTTCTTATGTTCGGGGCTCCAGAGCTGGTTCCAGTACTCCAGGTGGGGTCTTCATCAGAGCAGAGAGGCAGAATCACCTCCCTCGCCCTGCTGGCCGCGCTTCTTCTGATGCAGCCCAGGATACGGTTGGCCTTCTGGGATGTGAGCGCACATTGCCGCCTCATATTGAGCTTCTCATGAACCAACACCCCTAAGTCCTTCTCCTCAGGGCTGCTCTCAATCCATTCTTTGCCCAGAAGAGAAGCCTTTTGACGTCTGTGCTAACGAGGGCTCTGCCTGTTTGCAGTTCTTGCTACTTTGTACTATGACTTGTTTTCACCGCTGGTGAAGCCAGCTGAAGCAATTCCTTCCTCTCCTGAGTGCAGCTGCACATTTTTGCTGCCGTGCTGTTTGCTACACCAGCCCAGCTGGGGTTTCCTTTTAACATGATTTATTCCGGTGGTGTTTATACCATGAGCATTGGTACTGATACGGCCGCCCAAGCAACGCACCGCGGTGAGGGGGTAGGAAGTTGAAGCTGGCTTCTTGGCTGCAGAAAGCATATTGTGTAGCTACACACAACAGTGATCGCTGGCACCAACCTTGGAATAAATAGGAGCCATTGAAACTCTTGAAATGGGATTAATTCCCATTGTGTATAGAGCGCAATTAATACAGTGAATGCAAATAATGTAGATGGCCAACAATTTTGGCCTTGAGGTGACAGAACGCCGCAGTTAGAGACCGCCATTATTTTCTATTCTTTTTTCCCTGCACACATGGGCACATTGAGCCTTTCAATTGCACCACAAATCCTGGCTTTCCAGATAAAAGTACAAAATTAGAAATTCAAAGTACACAAAAGAATAATTGTGAAATAATTGTTATAACGTGGAAGAAGCAACAGATGTTTCACTTGTTGCTGGAACTCTCTGAAGGAGAACTAATTTTCCAAACATATCGAGTACATGCTAATCAGAAACGTTTTTCTCTGTGCAGCAGCATAATGGTATTCCTCAAAATATTCTTTGTGTTCGTGTAATAATGCACAGCCAAAGGAGGCACTACTGGGACGTAGCAGGTTTTGCCACTGCCTTTATATTTTGTTTCTTTTGAATTCTCTTACCTGAGGAAGTAACCTTTCTTGAAATAAAAGGCAAAATTGATTATTAATGCTTGAAAACAGCATTAAAAAATGCAAGACCTGTTTGTAAAAAAATAAATTAAAAATCTCATTTCACTGAAGATAAGGTTGACGCCTTGTTGAATTTGCTACTGATAATGCAGATTTAACACCTGGAGCTCACAGTTGAGGAGTATACTGAGAACCCCAGTGCTCTGTTCTTCAGATCTGACCTTTTGAACCAGCTCCTTCTAACAACAGCTGTGATTCTACTCATCAAGACACCAGCCCAGCTCTACGAAACTAACAGCTGTCACTTCAGTACAATAAAGTGATGACGATTAAATAGCTTGGATAATCGTTGTGGCATCGAACATTAAAAATTTCTACTGACCTTAGATGCGGACAGACTGGAGAGAATCCAAAGGAGGGCCATGAAGATGATCAAACTACTATCCGAACCTGCCCTATGAGGAGACTGAAGGAGTTAGGGCTCTTCTCCCTGGAGAAGAGAAGGCTCAGGAGGACCTCATCACAGTATTCCAGTATTTAAAGGGTGCCTGCAAAGAGTATGGAGGCTCTCTGTTCACAAGCAGCCACGTGGAGAAGACAAGGGGCAAGGGATACGAATTCTCTGTTTCAGCCACAGGAGATGTCCTTGCATACACAGATCTATGTTCTAAAATGCCATCAGAATACAAAGCAAACTAAGAGATAAAAACCAACAAAGATCAACAAGCAAGACTGCAGGACTGTTAACTCCCTGTGATGCTCCTTATCAAATGCAATTATCATTTGAGAAAACATTTCCAGAGCCTTTGGGGTACAGCGGTGAGCGTAAGCCCAGCCAGCACGCTCCTGGGCTGGGGCTGCTGCCGGCTGCGCACAGGACCTTCCCAGGTCCTGCAGACTCTACAGAATTATCATCTGGGAGCACCATATCTTCCTATTCTTTAGGATTGTCCTGTGCTGCACTAATGCACTTTGTTTAATACCAGCAGCAGGATGATCTGGTTAACATGCCTACGATACTACTATTTTCAGTTGACGTGGCAGAGGGAGAAATCTTAGTATTGCGATCAGGTTGGAGTGTTTATAGAAAATTTTCACTTGAATATACATTGAAGTCCTGCCTTTTTGGCTTATGATGTCAGTTAGATTTAAGCAGCAGTAAATTCCTGAATGTTTAACTACAGGCAAACACTGTCAGTGTCCCAAAACTTTGGTGGCTATGATTTAGCAAGTAGTTTTAACCACCATCAATATAATCAAACTCAAACTCTTATATCAAAGACCAGAGATACCCTGTGTGTGTGTCCACGGCCTGATTTGAACCAGGATGCCCTCAGGTTTGACAACTGTTCAGGTGATTGATATATCAGACAAACATAAGAGTGGTAAGTGTACGAGGCTGTGCAGGCTATCTAGATGCTCCACTCAATAACATGAGGATTTTTTCAGTATATTTAGAAATTTTGAGATTCCTCACCCTCCTTTGAAATAGCCATCCTCAGCTGTCAGTTTCTTTTAAGATTTGCAGGAGATGTTTGTTTTATGATGGAGCAATGTCTTGTTCATGTGTAAATGAAATTGGGAGAAAAGAGAGAGGAATCGTGATGTGGTTGGGAGAAGCTGACAAATGGGTCGCTGAGACGTGGGGAAGCAGAGCAGCGTGTGCTGGGTGCACAGGGGGAGAGGAAAGACTTACGATAAGACCAAGAATTACCAGCTAGGATCTTGAGGAGAACATGTTTTCCCTCCAGAAAAATGGCACTGCCTCATTAATTCAAGGCTGAGTACATGGAAAGTTGGTGTTGTTTAGAATAATGATAGAAACTGGGAGTAAAGTTGCACAAAAGCACAATTTTACCCATACTGCATGTAACCTCTGTGTAGTGTAGGGAGGCAGAGGGGTAGGAGAGGAAAAATGTCAAGCTTATTGGAGCACAGGTGGTTTCTCTCGAGTCCTGGTGCCCAGGATTTCTTTCCGTATTTCACAGGAGGTGGGAGGAGAGGAGAACATCTGCCCCTTGGTCTTTTCTCCATGCAAGGCTGAGGTGGCTACGGTGCACTCCTGGACCTGGATGGTGGGAAATCACAGAATCATAGAATATCTCACATTGGAAAGGACCCATAAGGATCATCGAGTCCAACTCCCTGCTCCTTGCAGGACAACCTAAAACTGAACCATATGACTAAGAGCATTGTCCACATGCTTCTTGAACTCTGACACACTTGGTGCTGGGACTGCTTTCCCTGGGGACCTCGTTCCAGTGACCAACCACCCTCCCAGTGAAGAACCTTTTCCTAATGTCCAAACTGAACTTCCCCCGACATAGCTTCATTCCATTTTCTCATGTCCTGTCGCTGGTCACCGCAGAGAGGAGATCAGCACCTCCCCCTCTTCTGTTCCCCTTGAGGAAGTTGTAGACTGCGATGAGGTCCTCCCTCAGCCTTCTCTTCTCCAAGCTGAACAAACCAAGTAACCTTAGTCGCTCCTCATAAGTCTTGCCCTTGAGGCCTTTCACCATCTCGGTCACCCTCCTCTGGACTTACTCTAATAATTTTATGTGCTTCTTATATTGAGGCACCCAGAACTGCACCCAGAACTCGAGGTGGGCTACAGTGCAGCATAGAGTGGGACACCCACCTCCCTCGGCTGGCTAGTTATGCTGACCTGGATGCTCTCCAGGACACGGTTGGCCTTTTTTGCTGCCATGGCACACTGTTGACTCTCATTCAACTTGCCATCCACCCAACCCCCCAGATCTTCTGTGGTCCCAGGGCTCTGGGAGTCAGGGAAAGCTCACATGGCTATGAGCATGCAGAAGTATGATGATACCATGTAGAGGACTGGTATTTGTTTTAAAAACAACCCTGGAGCAGTCCACCCCCTTGTCAGTGTATCAGAGAGACATGGGTGGCATTTCTTGCTTTTTTCTATCATCTGCAGCGTTAGCAGTAGTACATCTTCGGGTGCTCGTGCCATGTACTAAAACATATGGCAAATTACTTGCCCATATGGGTTTGAAGAGTGATGTGTGTTCGGCAGATTAAACCCCAGAACAATCAGAAGACGAGCTTTGCATTCCAAGCTGGGGAGCATGGCAATCATCTCACATTGTCTAGACTTTCCTCTCTCCGTCATTTTTACATATTTTGTAGCGATTATATTCATTTCCTCTGGCTTCCTTTCTGCCAAGATCCATCTGCAACTTAGAATGGGTTAAGATAGCTTTTCATATTCACGGTATTAGTCACCGGGAGCATATTTGGAGTGAGCACTTCTGAAGCTCCCATCCATTTTCGTTATAGTAAATTAATCCCATTCTGCAAGGGTGAGGGAAACTGGGGTTTCTTTTTGATTTATCTATGCAGATATCATAAATGAAATGAAAAATATCATGAAGCCGATGTTTTAAAATAATGATTAATCTAATTTTTCTTAGAAGATGTATTATCAGACATATGAGAGAGAAAACTCATTACTTTGGCTGTAAAAATGTATTAATTAAAGGACTGTGTCACAACAAAAAATGAAGACAAACTTATTACAGAGTAATTTTCATTAGAAACTAGTGAAAGTGCCATTCTTGACTAGCTGGAATTAGGGGTTAATATTCTCCTTTTCAGTTTGCTGATGTTGATGGGATTTTAAATGACTTTTGACAAGTTTGAATAATATTGCATATATTAGCAAGCTGTCCGTCAGCAGGCGAAGGAGAGTGCTTAGATAACGGCGAAACCTCCTAACACGAGGAAGGGCTGGAAGGTGGACTTTAATCAAAACCTCCGGATTCCTCGTGCTTCCTCAGCTGAAGGGAATATTCTCTTACCTGAAAGTACTGATTGAGTTGTACTTTCCTTTCGCCTTGGGCTGAAGCTAAAAGCCGTGCTCTCAATCGCTGCTTTCCAAAGGAGGGAGCAAGGGAAATTTGCCTTTAAGATTTTACCACCCTAGGGTTTGGGCACCAGTATATCAAGCAGACAAAATTTTTGGTATAGGCAGGAGCTTGGTGGTTATTCGTGTTCGAGGGAGCAGTGAGCCACCGTACAGGTGCTATGGAGCTTGTAGCTCAACTGTGTGCATCCTTCTCCCCAAATTCTTCGTGTGTGTAGTCCATTCCTTGAGCTGGAAATCTGGGAATTGATCTGGTTTGGTTCACACAATTGTTACGTACATTGCTGTCTGAGCAGGTAGTTCGCTTTCTTCTTTCAGCTGTCGTGGAACTCCAGGCTGGCATGAGACTTGGGAAGCTGCTGTGGTTTGGGGGATGCTTCTGGCCACTGGAGCAAGGCGCCAGCCTGAGCACTCAATGCAGTCCCCTGTTTCTGCAGAGCTTTGTGCTGCTCTTCTCTGCATCCCCGGTGCTGTCCAAAAGCGTTACGCGCTGCCACCCACGCGCCTGCTCTGCCCCATGTGCACGAATGTGATATGTATCTGTAAATAGCTTTTTCCTCCTTAATTTTAAAATTATTACTTTCTGCCATTTTACCAAAATAGGTGTGTATGCATATTGCAAACCTGTACTTATCCCCCAGCCTGACTCTGGCAGAACTGCAAAACAACTGCCCAGTTACGGCCACGTAAGGAGACCAGACCCTTACAGCGTTAGCTGGTGGGTGGTTAAGTGATGAGTGGTAGACGAGGTTTTATCTGCAGCCCACTGCCACGATTTGCACAGCAGGGCTGCTCCTCATCCTGCCCCGCAGTGCCACGGCTTTGCCCCAGCTCAGCCCAGTGTCCCCCCAGCCCAGCTGGGGTGCTGAGCTGCTCTGCTCCATCCTGCCTGCAGATGGGGACTGAAAACTACATTTTGAAGGCACAGCTACACCGAGCTATGCTGCAGCTCGCTTCCAGAAGGCAATTACTCATCCCCTGCAAGCCGGGCTCTACCTCCTCCTGAGACCCGCATTTCTCAAAGAGGGGAGCGCAGTGTTTAAAAGAGCAGCAGTCCTTCCCCTCGAGCTGAATTCCCAGGTCCTCTGCTGGAAATCAGAAGGAACCTGAAGGACCAGCAATAAATACAATTTATCAGTGCAGACTGCTGTAAGAAATGGGCTCAAACGTGTGTAACTGCATACAAATATACACACGTATTCATACATGCATTTAGTATGCTGCTTTATATATCAAATAGAAAATGCTGGATAAACAAAACCATGGCTGAAGTGTCTTTCGTGTTGCCTATGCTGGGACGTGAAGCAGCGGGGAAAGGCAGCGTGCAAGCCTGATACTGATTCTCTGTGAACGGCTTATTTGGACTGCAGATGATCCGGCTTGCATTGGTTACGCTGATAATCAGAGATGGCTGCAGTGCATCACGCTTCTCAGCTGAGGTGTAGTGCCGTGTGACTGTGGTTGTGCATTTTCCTGGGCCAGCTCAGCTTTGGGGATGATGTGGAAACGCATGACCGAGCCACCTGGGTGGCTCTGCCTGGAGGTGTCCGGGTTTCACCGTGGTGGGCCAGAGCGGTGCTGCAGCGCTCAGTGCCCCTGCAGCGAGGGCTTCGCTTTGGATGGAGCAAATCTAGGTATTTGCATTCCAGAACGTGCTGAAATCTTCCATGATGTGTAAGAATTTGGAGAGAGCCCAAGCAGGGGACACAGCACCAAGTCTCTGGCTATTATGTTCCTTGTAAAAGGCTTGAAGTGCTCAAGTAGCCTGGTGCTCAGCTGGGGGTGCTTCTCCCTGCACTGTAATAAACGGGGCATAACAGCCGATTTCTCTCCCAGGTGTTATCTGAAATGCTGTCCACCCTGAAATCAGAGGTTTATGCTTGATTTCAGTGGAGCCAAGGTTTCATTTTTATTTCATAGGGAGTTTGCTTTGATTTATATGATTAAGAGTTTTATAAAACTTATTATTCTTGTAAAGATACATTTTCTTTGCCCGTTTAGAAGTTTCCTAAGTGTGGAGGGGCAGTAATATCCACAAATCATGTCTCTAAGATGAAGGTGTTTCTGTGACTGTAAGCAGTAATTGCGATAAACAGGGAGAAAACCATGACAGCGTTATGCCACCTCACACCCCTCCTAGGGTGCAAATACATGAATGAGACCATGCTCAGGAAAACGTGAACAACTCAAATTTAGCAGCCCAGTACAAGTTCCAGGCGGGGAGGGAGCTGTGTGAAGCAGGTAAAGCCACTCTGAATTTTCTTCTCTGTCTTGAATTAGCCCTTATCTCTTTCTTCTCCCAGACTTTCGGATTGAAGGCTTATAAACTCTGCTTAGTTTCATTTGCAGATCTTTGTTACATCAATAGTGTTTTAAAAAAATCAGACATACAAGTCTTTTTTTTTGTGTTGGTGTTAAAGAAGACCGCAGAATGAGCGACCTTGGACCTTTGCCTCAGTTTCCACAAAGAGCTGCTGCAGGACAGTGGCATTAGGATGCGGGTGCTGCAGCTGCCCTCAGGTTCCTTAGCAGGACAGAACCCGCCCGTTTATCATTGGTTCTCTGGGGTTTGTGAGTCTTGGCTCTAATATACACCGCACGCATTTGCCTTGCAGGATGCAGGTCTCCGAACTCTGGTGGTGCCAACTGTTCTCATCCCAGGGGAATGGCATTATAGAAGAGCCCTGCTGGGACACAGACTGCCACAACGCATCCCACACAGTTGTGCTCGTGAGCATTGATCTTGTGACTCACCCCAAAGTGTCTTCTTTCCTTTCCTATCTCCTCGGTGTTTCTGAGTTCCCACCTGCATCACCCGTGCTGGGCTTTACAAGCTTTACAATGTATTTTATTAAATATTGAAACCTTTTCCACCACTTTGTTAGGTTTTACAGGTTCCTGAGAGACTGAATTTCCGAAGCATTTTTTGTTGAACAGCCCAAAGTTTAAGTCCCAGCTGTCTCTCCAACTTGTAGTCTCACTTCGCCAGCAGTTACAGCCTTTGATCGCCAAGATTTCTATTATGCTACTTGATTAAAAGTATTCAGAACTCAAGGTGAGAGCAGAGAGAGATTTACATTTGAAGTGATTTATTAACCTGCCGTAATTTAAGGTCATGCTAGTTTCAGAATATTGTTAGTCCTTAATTTCTGTCTTTCTTTGTGCTATCCAGTAATAGACAACTAACGTTACTTTAATTCAAAGGGTTTTTTCTTCCTTGGAGGAAATATTAGAAGGAAATAAAAATTCTGTAGCTGGTAAAAGGGATTAGGAAAAAAAGTCCTTTTCAACTCCTATTCTGAAAATCTCTACGCTACAAACACAACTGGTTAAGATATGACCTAGGTACGAAATAAAAAATTACCTCCGGTGTGGCCCAAGTCGTACAGTACTCTTTAGGTCACCTACTCAGTACCAACGGACTGTCAAACTGAGCTGTGAATGGTGCAAATGTATTGTAACTATGGATTTTGCTTGATAGTGCTACAATATCCTTTTTCTTATGATATGAAAAATCCTGGATGGGTTAATTCTAGAATAGACAAACAGTTCAGCTGCAGCGCTCAGCATATCATGACCATAATATCCTACTCTTCTACCAGCGCCACTGTACGGTGCAGAGGGGATAACGGTTTTGATCACTTTGTGTGTTAACCATCCCCTAACTGTCCTTCAGCAAAGTGAGGAAGTTAAAGAGTATCTTGGCATTTGGGCATGGTACAGACGCTGCTCGCTAAGCACTCTCACTTCATTGCCTTCATATGGGACACTTTTTATTTCCTTGAGAATAGAATAATAATTTGATATACATAAATACAAGTACATGGTTAACCTGAGAAAAATAACGTCAAATGCAAAATTCAGGTTTCATGATAGAAAGCCCAAATGATCCCAGAACGAGAGAGCTTCAGGCCTGAATATACCTACACAGACTTTGCTGGCAGAACTCTGACTGAGCAGGGCTGATTGTGCGACTGTCGGGATGTGTTTTTGTGAGTGTGCGTGTGTGTGCGTGTGTGTATAGGTCCTCTTTGCTGTGCCCTGTTTGGGCAGGAAAGTTCTGCTTCATTTTCTGTTCCTCACCAAGCGTACCACGTGTGCAATGAGGTAGAAGAAATTTCTGCTTCTGTGTCCCCAGAGGAAGACGGGAGTACCCGCGTATCGATTTCTTCCATGTTCTGTAAGGGGCTGCTCCTATTTCTTTGAGAGACCTGGGCTTAGATTTTTCATGTGTCTGGTATTCTTTTAAAACAGAAAAAGAAAATCATAAGGACAATTTATGGGGGGAAAAAAGAAGACCAAACAAATCAAATAATTCAGGAGGTCTGCAAAAAGGAAAGGTAAACAAGTCTGGGGTAGCTAGAGCTGGGATGGTGGACTATGTGTCAGGGACAGATGCATTGATGGGTTCTACACAGAAGCACCTGAAAGAAAGGACCCATGATGCCCTGTGCAGGAATTGCACTCTGAGGGAAACTCTGTGTGTGGTCTGTTAGAAACACGCATTTTTCTCTAACAGCTGTACACCAAACCCTGAACTGCTGTCTCTAGGCACCTGAATGCACATCACGGTGAACAGCAGCAGCATCTCGTTGGGAAGAGGACATAAGAGTCTGTGATGCAAATGTGAACTTCAGAAAGAGACACTTTAAGTTACCAACATGACACCTTTGCAAACACATTAGTAATTACCTGCTAGTTAGATGCACTGCAAAATATTCACCCTTATAAACCTGTGACATCCACAGTTATTCACTCTTGTGTTACTTTCTGAGCATCACATGCGTGTTCTGGGGCAGTGGCCGTGCAGGCATAGCAGGGAGGGCAGTAGCAGACTCTGGAAGTTTGGGTTTCAGCAGGACTCCCTGGGTAGGGAGGTCCCGATTCTCAGAAGAGCCTGGTCACCTTCCTGCCTCGTTTGTGCCGGTGGCAATCCTCTCAGATCGGCAGAGCTGCAGCTCAGCTACCTCCTAACTGCCCATGGGGCTGAGCCCCTGCCTCGGCTGTGGGCACCTGAGTGGAGATGTTGCACACAGATAATATAACTAATAGCTCTGGCTGAACCCTCAGGGTTTCACTGTTTATCTCCTTCGTGCAGCCTGGTCCTACAGATATGCTCAGGACATGCCTGAAATTGAAAGCATCTGGGAACACTTTAGCAGGGATTTATCTATCCCGACTTCAGAAATTGAGACGTCAGCCATGACTCAGAGGTAATAACCCTGCATGTTCTTTCCAGTCAATGGAAAAATTTAGATGCATCTGCAGGACAATTAATTTCATCTTAAAGGTGTCGGACAAATCTCTTTCTAAAAGCGCTTATTGGTCTCTTTTGTAAAAAGCCTAAAATGAATAACAGTAATGTAGGTATCTAAACTTGGATGAGATGAATCCTGCTCTGCATTTGTATCCCATTAGTCTCTGGAGCAGGGACTGAACTTGGGACACTAACGTTCGTCTTCCTAACCATGGGGCTACTGAGTATTCTCAGTCTCACATGGTCTATATAATACAAATGTTTATAGGGAGTGAGGACTGGCCTTCAACCCACAATGACTAGTTGTGCATCTGAGCAGTGCAGCATCACATTGTTGCCTGGTTTGAGGTAAAACAGAACCAGTTTTCTGTTCAGTGACTTCACTTTTTAGCTAAGTCTCTTCTAACTACTAAAACTGGCAGCATATTGTCCAGACACTGTTCGTGCTCATAGTGTTAAGACCTATGTCTATAGCTGATGCCAAGGGATGGTATGTGGAGAGGCTTTTGCTTATACTTATTGCTAAGGCACCCAAGGTCAGCTAACTTTGTTGTGTGCCCCGTTGGAGGGTCAGAAGCAAAAAAGTGTAGAGGGGTCCCACCTGCGGGGAGGAGCGGACAGGACAGGTGACCCAAAACTGACCAACGGAGTATTCCATCTCATCTGCATCATGCTCAGTGTAAAAGCTGAGGGATCAAAAGGGTCAGCCTCTTTCTTCCATGGCCAATGTCCAAGGAGGACTCTGTCTGTTCATCTGCCTTTGATCCTGATCCTGAACTTGATCTGGAGCTTGATATGGTTTTGTATATATTTCATTATTTCCTTTTTATTTTATTATTAATATTTTATTAAAGTAGTTTAGTTCCTTCTAAACTCATAAGTCTCTTTCTCTCTCTCCTGCCTCTCTTTTGAAAAGAAGTAGGGGAGAGCATCTGTCATTCCACCTGAGTGGCCATTCCGGCCAAAACCACGACACCGTGTCATGGAGGAAAGCTGGGGCAGAAAGCACATGTGCACGCACACACACACACACTGCTCTTAAAATCCTGATTTCCTTTACCCAGTGATGTAGCAAAAGATAACCTTATAGTGACAACTGCTGAGCTGCAGTGGAAGAATAATGCAAATGGGAAATCCAACGGCAGAGTTCTTTCTCAGAACCACTGCAGATATGCAGCAATGTTGATCACATGTAGAGTCCTTAACCAAGGCACACGGTGCTGGAGCAATTCCTTTCTTCTTCCTTTGGTCCTGTTCTTGTAAGGTCCATAACTGTCTTTTGTACCCTTTTGCCTGTTTGTGCTGTCACCCTATGTGGGATATTTCATGTTATATTTTTTGCCAGGCCCTTAAAACAGGTTCCTGCCAGCTTTTGAGGTTGCATTCCTTTTCAGCCCACTAACTGGTAATTTGTGCTTTGTGTTTGTGACCTTGCAGCCCCGGTGTCATCCTGTTCCTGTCATGCATCCTTTGGGGAGTTCCTCTGCTGCCACCCTACATTCGTGTTTTCAGAGCTCCCTGCTATACTGTACAGACTTAGCCATTGATTACCAATTCCCAATATTAAGGGTACGTGTCCTTTGTTCTTGACTGTGACCCACTACAAAATAATTAACTGTCATGCTGGAAGAAATAGGAAAACTCAAAAAAGTCTGTTTCAAACTGGAAAACTAATTTAAAAGTCCGTGCATAATGAATACACAGAAAAGAAATTACAGAAATTCTTGGCTGAGAAGTCTTATTCCTGTGAAGCTGACCCCAGTTGGTGCCAGGTTGACCAGATACCAGACAGATACCAGCCTGGGGGAAGATATTTCTTCTCTGACAAAGGCTTCAAGTTTGAGTGTTTTTTTTATAACTGGATTTTCTAATCCTATTTTTATAGATTTATGTAGTTGTAGTTTTCTTTACTGTCTATGGATTGTATCCATTGGGTTACTTGGGCCGTAGGTCAGTCTATGTAACTGTGTTGCTGTGATTTGAGTTCTTATGACTTGGTAGTTTCTCCTGTGTCAGTTTTATTCTGTGTTTTCATGCCTTGATTCCATTAGACATCATAAAATATCTGGTAGTTCCCTAAGGTTACATCCTTACAAGGTAATTTATAATAATTTCTTAAAATGGTGCAGTACTAGCTAATTATAAGAATTCTATGGCTATGTATATTACTTATGACTTAAAGGACAAAATTGTTTCCTCTTAAAGTATTATGTTTTTTATTATGCTGGTGAATCACTTTTCTGCTGAAAGACCTTTGTAGAAAATACGATGTTTGCTACTAATGCTTACTGCCAAAGCTCAGAAGATCGACACTGGGTTATAGTCTATGTTCTCTAAATACTTCTGTGTACGGAGCAGAAGAGCTTTAGCAGGGCCACGCCGGCGTGGCTGCCATACCCTGCGTGCCAGTGGCACGGTCCCAAGCGGCCCAGCACCAAGCCTGCCGTGCGCTGGAGCCATCATGAAGATCACACATCCAGGTTGTCCTTTCCCAGCGGTGAGGCGGCGAGGAAGGGTCAGCACCAGCAGCAGAGCTGCCTGCTTCTCTCTGCTCCAGATGCGCGTACGGGCATCTGCGCTGTGCTCAAGGGCACAGAGCAACGTCAGCAGCATCCCGCTTCATGTAACTTTTTCCCCCTTCCCCACAGAGCAGCTCCCACCATTCCTGTATCCTCTAAAAGCTGGCCATGGATGGCTTTTCGAGGTACAAAGGCTGTCTCTAACTGCAGGAAAAGGGAGTAAGAGATGACATTAAAATGAGCAGGTCAATTCATACTTCATATTTCACATGCTACAACCGCCTTTTTGCTTTTTTTATCTATTACTTCAATACAATCTTTTATAAAAAAGATGTAATAGTTCCTTACTGTCCCTCAGGCCATGCTGGACGAGGTTCCTGCGCTTGGTAGCACGATGTGAGAGTAATTGCTACTGTTGTATAGCAACAGCCCAGACCAGTCCGCTTTCACTCCTGGGGCCCATTCATTCCATCTGAGCCTGCGATGTTTACATGGCCAGTCCTGGATCAGCAGTCCCCAGCCACTTTTCTATTTTGGCTGGGTCACCAGGAGGCGATCCAGACCTGGATGGTGAAAATCAGCATCTGATTCTCACATTTTTTACTGGGTCCTGCTGGTGTGAGGAAAATGCCTGAAACGAATGGGGAAATCTGGGGGGATTTGTCACTGGGCTGGACCGTCATTTCTGCCCTTTGGACCTCAGCAGCAGCATAAGCAATGGGCATTGCAGAGCACGGACACCTAAGTGGGGAGGTCTGACTGAGAGCAGAGAGCTCTGGTGGCACCCAGGCCCAACGGAATTGTTGCCTCGTCAGCTCCAGCCCCACTGCTGGCATTTTGCTGGAGCTAATGAAGCTCAGGGATGCTAGTGCTTATAAGTGAGGCTGAAATATGAATAATTTCTATTTAATTTGCAAAACACTTTAACAACCAGTCTTAAAAACACTAGCTATCAAACCTTCTGAATTTATTTCAAAGCCATTTAGTCTTGGAAGGAGCTGCTAATCAAAGAACATAATGGTCGTATAAAACTGTGAAGTGGAGACCTACTTGTTAACCTCAGGGGACCGAAGGTATGGAGGGGATCAATTCAGGCTGCATTTGCATTTGTATGCCAGCGTGAAAAACGTTCAATATAAAGAGAACAGGATGAGAGCAGAGGGAGGGGGATTGGGCAGAGGCTGCTTGAGGAGCCTGCCCACAGGGAGTGACGTTGCTGATCCTCCAGAAGCTCTTTTTGAGCAGAGCCTGGGGCTGGGCTCTTTCACTTTTGTTAAACGTGAAGCCTGTCTTGTATTTTGGGATGGGAAGTCAGGGCAGAAGCATTGCTGAAGCTGCCCTCTCCCAGGAAGAATAATTTGCTGTAAATCAATATGGCAAGTGAATTAGCAGCCAGGTTAAGGGGGCTGTACACCCCGAAACAGGATCACAGGATAAACGGTTGCAGTTAGAGAAAAATCTTTTGCTCCGTGGCACAAGGCTATTTTGGGGGCTTGTGCTGCCAGGTGCTAGTTGTTGGGAGGTGTCACAACATAGGACTTCATGCTGCGTGCCCTGGGACGCAGAGCTGTTCATGCCACGGCCCAGGCTTGTGACCTCCTCTCAGCTGGATGTCGCGCAGGATGGCTCTCTGTGCTCCTGGGTGCAGGGCGGGTGCTGCGGTGCTGGTGTGCCAGTTGGATGGGAAGGTGCCTCCAAAAAGCTTTGTGACCTACTGCAGCCACCATGGCATGGTGGCACTCAGGGCATGCCTCTACCAGCAACCACCCTGAGAAGCTGTGCAGTACCAGGGACATGGGGGACAGGAGTCATTCAGGAGGAGGCACGTCCTCGCATTCATCTTTCCTGGGGTGATATAAAAGAGTAATCAATCGATATTGTTCATGATGTTGGAGGTTTGAGAGCTACACTGAAATATTCTGTACTAACACATTGCAGTGCTCCGTATTGCCTGCTGGGCTTATTTTTAAAAAACTTTTAGAGTGAGTGAAGTGCTAATTAGAATAGGCGTTTTGTACATGGTGAGCTTGTGGACTATGCAGGAAAAGGTCTGATTTTCCTCCAGAATTAAATAGGTACCTAAATGTAGCTCTTTGTACTTGCTGGTTTAGAGACAAGGTGAACAATTTTCTAGTTTATGGACTGTAATTCTTTAAATACTTTAGTTTAAGCTCTTGGCATGGTTTTTAATCACTTTGGGAAAGTACAACCACCAAAATTCATTAATTTCATACGTACATATGAATAGAAACTTCTGAGCCATGGGCAGCCCTGCTGTCTGGTGGTGGCAGGGGAGGGTGTTTTGGCCTGGTTGCCTGTAGTTTTTCACCACTTTTGAGCAAAGGGCAGTCCAGGAAGCAAAACCTACATTTTTTTGTAGAGTGTCAGAAAAGCAGTGTAAAAATTCAGGTAGCTTCAAGCGACAGCAACGACCCCAATTTACTGGGAAGGAGGGACAGAAGGACACCGGTGCCCTGGTCTCACTCCTGCTGGGTCTCCTGCTGGACCTGTGGCTCTGCGGATGCTCAGATCCTTTCTTCCAGCTGCACCAGCGCTCTCACCGTAGGTCTGGATTTGGCTTTCGTGTTTTACTTACTCCTCCCACTGCTTCCACATCTACAGCAGCTTTGGGTGGGCAGCAAGGCTGTCCTTTGGTGGTACGCAGCAGTCCTGGGGCACAGAGGTAAAGAGAAACATCACAGGGGTTGGATTCTTGACCTTCCTACATTGCAGGGATGTAATTGCTGCTGCTGGGCTGTCACTGCCGTACCAGCACGCTGCTGAGGCCACTCGACATGGCTGCAGCCTCTGGAGAAGCTGAGGGACCCCATCAGCACCCCGGAGTTGCCCTGGAGGGCAGAGGACAGCGTGCTCTCCTCTCC
The DNA here is from genome assembly GCA_008711295.1 of Anarhynchus alexandrinus. Taxonomy (NCBI): domain Eukaryota; kingdom Metazoa; phylum Chordata; class Aves; order Charadriiformes; family Charadriidae; genus Anarhynchus; species Anarhynchus alexandrinus. The sequence continues at coordinate 193,141 of VUYV01000133.1, forward strand.
TCTGGCTCCATCCCTCTTCTTGTATTTAACCAGGCCTTTTACATAAATAAATTAATTTTTTTTCAGGACTGTAATCACTGAATCACAACAAGAAAGGTCTTGCTGTCCCCAAAACTTACAGTGCTTCGTTGCAGCATTTGTCATGTTTGATAGATCATCTTTTTTCATTTTTAAGCTTGAAGAAGTTGAAAACAGAGCAGGCCAGCAAGCGACCACATCACAGAAAGCCCTGTCACTCCTTCTCCTTCTCACCACACCCTTTCTTGCTTATTTTTTCAGTTTAAATATCTCCTACCTTTAAAACACTTAGAACAGTGGAAGAACAATAGCTTTCTCTATCAGTCTGCGTCCTTATGTGGTTGGGTTGTTTTTTTTTTCTGAGAGGGACAGCCACCCATCTCAGACACTGATATTTCGGAAGTTCCTGAGTGGGAGTGGAAGGTGCTGCTCCAGGCATCTGTGCGGGTGTTTGTGCACCGGTGTTCCCACAGCTGTTTAAAAGAAATATATTTGTACCTTGTAAGCAAAACTCTCTTTATCGATTAATTGAACTGGAAGAGTGACTTATTGCCATAGAGGCACTAAAGGCAGGAAAGGACAGACCATCATTTCTAGATTGGCTATAATTCAGAGATATTGCTTATGTTCCTGTGTTTTGACGATATATTTAAAAAAAATTGTTTTAAGCTCAGGTGCCAGCTATGGAGATAAATGTGCTATCACCTCATTACTGTTAGAAATACCGAGAAAAATATTTGAGGACTGGGAAGACTGGACTGTGCATGCCTGCACTGGCTGCGGGAGGGTGATGCTCCACGCAGAGCCTGTGGTACTTCTTTGGGCAGCGGGAAGAGGCTGTTACTCCAAGGGACAGGCCAGTCCTGGGTGCTGAGCAGGCGACCTGCAGGTTGGGCAGCGAGGGGCTTGGGGCATAGGTGACATTTGAGTCCTGGCCCCTCCCGAAGCACAGATGTTTCTGTCCAGATGGTGCACTGGATATTCCTTTGGGAGTAACGGCTAATTAAAAAGGCTCACTGTTTCCATGACAGCTGGGAAGGTAAAGGTGGTGTTCGGCTCTGACGTGATAGATGGAGAAACAGCCTTGGGAGTCCTTGAGCCTAACAGACGTGGGGGTTGGAGCCCTGCGTGACACAGCTATGGAAATTCTCTCCAAGTCCTCTATTAGTCATGAGAGTAGGCAGCCTGCCTTGCCTGTGTGGCCTTTTTAGCAACAATTACGGAAAATATCCTAGGTGTCAAGGGGACAAAAGAGGGAAAGGACTCTTTAGGAGACATACAGACGTGTACTGTGAAGTAAATTCCTAATGAGATCAGTCATCCCTGGGCAAGTCCAAAGCCTTCTCTAACTTTGAGCTCCATGGCAGTGTACCAAGAAACTTTTTCCCTTCACACCAAAGCTTCCCTCCAAGCAAGGAGAAATGCGGAGGGTGACATCCTCATTAGCTGAGGTGTGCTCTTCTACTTATGCCTCTGCAGTTCTGGCCCTGTGTTTCTGCTGCAGCAGTGGTGTACAAAAAGAGCGTGGCGGCTAAGACAGAAATGTGCCTGTGGCTTCGCCTGTCCTTCCCTTTGTAAAATGAATGTGGAGACTTCCAGTAGAGATCATAGCATGTTGCAGCCACAAAACCTGGCCTGAATGCTTGGATCATTATCAGTACATTTAGCTATACGGGCATTGAAGAAAAACCATTATCTGTACTTGCAAAGAGAGTTACTGGCTGCATGTAGAGTTAGTATGTCTAATCAGTAACCACTGCTGGTTTCTGGAGGCCAAGACAGATGATCTGGGTTGGGCTTCAATACGAGGTGTTGGGTATGTCTATGTTTATGATACCCAGGAGTGCACTAATGAGTTGGCCAGTGTCAGTAACTGGTCACGACACCTCTCAGCAGAGGTGTCTAATATGGAGCTGCTGAGAGGCTGAGGTAAGGCAGAGGTTGAGAGTGTAATAAGGTAGAGGTTGAGTGGCAAATGGTGTCAGCTGGTGAGAGAGGGCCATAAGAAAAGTGGAAAAAAGAGGAAGACAAAGTTCTGAGGGATAGAAAGAGAAAATGGAGAATGGAAGAATCAATCCACTGAGAGACGGCAGGACTTTGATCTCAGAGTTTGGATTAAGAACAAAAGCAGTGGGGAGCTGTGAAAGAAGAGGAGAGATTCAGGAGAGACATGGTGGTGCTGAGGGCACCTGGGATGTAGAGGAGGCTAAGCGTGAGATGTTCTTACTCAGCAGAGGTCACGCAAATCAGGCTGAAGCTGATCTTTGATGGAGCTGAGAAATTCTTGGCAATGGCGGTGGCTGCACATTCAGACAGGAGGCGAAAAAGATCAGGTAGGAAAATGGGCCATGCTTGAACTTCTGCATCATTTCCTAGCAGACAGCTATCCACAGTCTTATCACCAAGGCCACAGAATAGGTAGATATATGGGCTACAAATGTCCCTCCTGTTTAGGGGACCGTAGTGCCTTGAAACCAGTGCAGCCTGTGCTCTGTTGTGTGTAAGTGAACGAAGAGTGCTGTCACTCCAGCAGCTTTCTGGAAGACAATATGGCATCTTTGGCAAGACCTTGCAGGTGTTGTTAAACTTGCTGAGTTTTTATTAAACTTGTTTGAAGATCTGCTCTTCCAGGCTCTGCAGTTTGTGTGCACTTCCTAAAGCTACAGAGCAGAGAAATACCTGGATAGAGAGTGAACCCCAGAGCCAACATTTGGCACTGATTAAGAAAAGGGCCTCGCCAACGTCTGCCTGTGAGATTTTGCTAAAACTCCTCCCCAAACGTGCATTGCTGATCACATGCAGGCAAGCTCACGGAAGCCCATGCGTTGGAGTTTGGAGCAGAGAATCTGCGTCAAAATAAACATCCAATTTTGTGTGTTGTTGCATAGGCATGAAGAAGTAGACAAAAAGGGGATGTAAGACTGGCAATGCAATGCAAATGTTGTTCTATTACGTTTAAAAGAGAAAGGACATGTTATTTTCAGAAAAACCTGGACTGGGCAGAGTAATGTACAAGTGAGGCTACATGGCTTCAGCACGCCTCTCCGTGACACCTCTGGGTCTGAATCAGGCCCATAGTTTTCTGACCATGAAAATGGTGGCTATTTAAAGAGCAGTAACTATTTGTGGAGTGTTAAAGACACTTCAAATTTGTTATGTGTTTATCGTAATGAAAAATGATGTTATTCAGCTGATTGAAATTTTTTATGCGGAACATTAATCTTCTGAAAAACAAGGCTCTGCAGAAACTGACTCAGGGTGTATGAAGGCCAATTATTATTTTTTAAAGACAATTTTATTTTCAGGAAAGAGGAAATATTTATTTTAAAAAATGTCATATTTGTGTGAAAAATATTGGTAGCTTTCCAGCCAGCACATCTTATGGTGCCTACAGTCTGTAAACTGGTGATTTATTTTGCCTAACTGAAGGTAAGGAGCATTTTTCTGTTCTGTTCAATGAGGGATGGCTTCGAACCCAGAAGAGCCTGTCTGGTTACCATTATTTTTACACCCTTATGATGTTTTTTGAGATATTGTTTCTGTAAAGAAAACTGGAAACCAAATTATGCCCCCGTTGCTCAGCTTGTAAACAAACCTTTCTAGGGCCAGTTGGAGCTGCCAGATTCCTTCTGTATATCTGATGTACGCTCAGAAGTTGTCTCTCAGTGCTGGGGGTCTGTCCACCCCAGTCCTGTGTCTCCTGGGACTGGAAGGAGAATAAGAGTTCAGGCTTCCCCGTCAAGGGAGAGATTTTTCTGCATCTGTGTAGCTTCAAATACCTTAACTTGCCTATACAGAATTTGTTCAGTCACCTACATGTATATTTATAAATTGTACCCCTCTTTGGAATAAGCAATCAAAATGGAGCATTCCCTTTTCTATAATGCAGCAGTTAATTAATTCTACTCATATGCATGCAAATGATTGTTTCTCAGTGTAACACTGAAGCCTGTTACTCAAAATTAACACAGAAATTGAAAAAAAAAATTTTTGGATATATATTTTATTTGACAGTGGTTTAGAATATCATACAGTAAACAAGATTTCTGTAAAAGTTAATTTATCCATAGTGGTGCGTTTCATAAAAATAGTTGCTCACTTACAGCCTTTCTGTGACTATTAATACATGGAATTATATTTATAGAGATAGAGCTGTACAGGGTAAATTCACAGCTAACACTACACAGAAATATTATTTGGAATGGGGTTTAGATGATGTGCTGTCTTCACAGGTTATCGATTACAGCCGCATAAAGCAATTACTGCACAAGGAGTAGCTGTGAACTGTGCAAATTAGAGTTTATGCAAGCATAATCTCAACTGTTTTTCAGATTTCATTGTTTGCTTTCTTTATACATAAAAATAAGATACTGGGACGTGCATCTACACTACAGAAGCATTGTCCAAAATCAGATTCAATAAATTAATGGCAAATTATATTGGATTCTAGTTCAGGGGATAAAGATATTTTTTTCCATTAAATAAGAGTTTTATAAACAGCTACATGGACTTGTGCTTTTTTAGAAATTATAAATGGATTTTTCTTTCTAAAAAAAAATTGTTTGAAAGCTGCAAAATCCTTGACTTGAGGCTTTTCAAATAATTGGACAGGAAGAAACATGCCTATAAATTTCGCAGTCCAGTGCAATGTTTGAGACATACAGTAATGTGCTAATTTCTTGGAACAAAGCCAATTTCAATCTAATTTTTCAGCAGAGCATGTGAGGAACTAAGATTGCTAGAGAACAATAATTTTTAAATACGAATTTTTGACAGTACTTAGCTTTATGATTTTTTTTTTTAAATTGCCAGTTTATTATTGCCCAGGATTTTGTTTTAATTTTGACAGACAAATAAGCATATGCACACTTACACAGACACACACGCATCTTTTTGAAACAAGGTAATGACTGATTGACTGAACTTGGAGTTATTTCCTGTGAAGGCAGACTGGAATGTTTACCTGGCACTTAAGGCTTGAAATTCAAAACAGACAAGCAAGAAAGATAAAACCAAAAAAGACCAAAAAAAAAAATGGAGGTAGGGAAGAAATGATAAAATGAAAACCATTTTGAAAATGGAAATATATCGAATTTACTGAATGAGGACACCAACAACTGTATTTCAGAAACCGGTCTAATTATTGTTAACGTGTGCCTGAAAGGCACCTGCTCTGCCAAACTGAGGGGATGAAAGGTGAGAGTGTCCTAACTGAATGCAGATGGGTGTGAAACATAGCACTGTTGATTAGTGAAGCTCTCGTTTTCTGCAGGAGGGAAAGGCCTTTCCTTAAGGAAACTGCAGCTTTTTCTCTGTAGCACTCTTCCTTTCTTTGCAAGGGCCTCGCAGACGTCTGGGTTTTGAGCCTGACCAATTGGTTTGTGTGCTACCTCGCAGGATTTGGGGAACCTGTAGTAAATCGCTTTTGAGAATAATTTGCAAATACAACTCCACCCTAACTCCCTTCCAATGTACAGAAACATGGTTTGTTCACAAAAATGGCAGTAGAAATGGTATCACAGAAACGGATCCACTGGATTCCCCACTCCTCCCGTAGCGCCCAGTGAACTATGCTACAGGGTATCACGTGGACTATCCCAAAGCGTTAACAGTGGAGACGTGTCATGGGTGTACAGTTCCAAACGATGCTTCAAAGAAACCCTTTAACCCCTGTCTAGATATGTCGAGAACAATTTATTTACAACATTTTAGCTCCATGAAAAGATCCTCTCTCGGTTTCAGCTTGCTCCGTGCAGTTTTATTTAAGGCGATGTTCCAGTTTGTGATTGCTCTAACTTGTTCCAGTTTCTTGATATAAAGTTTGAATGAAATCCAAGTCCTTCATGCAGTGGGAAAAAATGCTAAAGCTACACTGCACTATCCTTCTTTGATGTACTGTCCTTCATATTGTTTTGGTTTCTTCCATAGCTGCCAAAGTCCCTAAAATGGAACCGGGACTTTAGGGTCGATTTTAAATCTCCGTGTTGACTATATGCTTTTGAACTTATTAGGTACTGTGCACATTGTCATGGAATTACACACTAATGTTTTCATTCCTCAATGCTTTGTGTATATGTGTGATAGTTAAAATAAATTAAAACAAACCAATGTGAGACAAAAACTAAGAAGAATGTTCTGCGTCAGTTTGAGACAGTTAGAGGGCAACAGTCCCTTGCTTATCTGCTCATGGCAGAAGTACCAGACTTCAGGACGCTAGGTAGCTTATCTGAGCCAGGGATTTTCCACGGCCCTGGGGAGACCGTTGCCTTTCGAACTGTGGGGTTGGTGCTGCGAGTGCTAATGGAGTGGAGATGTCCCTTCCTGGGGAACTCGCTGGGTTTCCCGTCAGGGTCCCTCTGGCTGTGGTCCATATCGCTTCCAGGCGAGCTACAGCGGTTGCTACTGTACGTCTTGGTAGCACCTGTATCAAGCTTGACATGGTCGGGTGCTGCAGCTGACTTCTTCTCACTGGTATTTGTGGATTTGTGATCTTCTTTTTTGCTAAGAGATCCTCCTCTCTTGCTTTCCGGCTTCCTCAGCCTCCCAAACTGTTCATCACTGGTTCCAGCACACACGTGCTCTCTTGCGCCAGCCTCGGTCATAATGCTGTGTCCCACCACTTTGCTTTCTGAGGTGGGCCTGCCACCATCAGTGGTCTTGTGTTTGCCTTCCGAATATCCTTTCCAAGAAGCCTCTTCATGCTTTGACCTGTCTACCTTTTTAGGGCTTGCTGACCTTTCTCTTTGTTCTCCTAACCTTTTCTTTTTGTGACCGTTCACCGAAAGCTCCTTTGGTTTCCTTACATCGTGTTCCCTCTTGATATCCCATGTTGCCTCTGGGCTTATCTGGTGAGAAGGGTCAGAGGGTGGGGCTATGTGTGATGAAGATAATGGTGAGATTATGTCGTCGAGGGAAAGAGCTACTTCCGGCAGACCTGGGGAGGTGGCAGAGGGAGCACTCCAGGAGTTTGGTTCGTCTGTTGTAACAACAAAGAGAAGGGAGTTACGGCCGTATTCAGCAGCACAGCGCGTGTATTGCACAGGCATATGTCTTCCGAGCAACATCAACACCCAAACCACATACCAGACTTAACCTCCTCTCTCTTGGATGAGGCAAAACGCCCAGGGGAGGCAAGGGGGAGGCAAACAAAAATAATCTCCCTCCCTCCCAAAACAAAAGTGCAGGAGAATCAGGAACCACAGGGCTGGTAGCACAGGGCAAATGCTGAAAACCTCAGTCTTTTTTCATACAGATTCTGCTTTCCTCTGCCTACATTAAATTATTCTTAAAATAATAAAGGCACGTGCTCATGAAATCAAATTGCCTCTTTTGTAGCCGTATAATGGATTTCTTAGCTGGGCAATATCAGCGCTGTCTCTGAGGACAAATGAGAAGGACTTTCTGCCATCTATTAAACATGTCCCTACAAGCATATAATAATTGACAAGAATTTGTAGCTCAGATAAGGTCATCATTGAATTCTGTCTCATATATTTTCTAAACAGATATAATATTGCAGTGTTTATGGCCCCACAATTCTTACAGGGTACTTACAAAGCTCTGCCTTTATATCACAGCGTCAGCCGCTGACTCTCTTGGCTGTGCATTTTGAATGTCTCCTGGTTCCTTAGCCTCAACACAATATGGTTGGATTGTGCAGATCCTGTTTAATTTAGCTAAATAGACATCTCCTTTGCTGAATCATGACGATTTTCCTAATCCATCAGTACAAAACAGAATATTCTGAGATGCCTTCCTTTTGCATACGCGATCCTCATTTTGTTTGATTAACATTCCGGCAGACAACGAATCCATCATGACTAGTGACAGCACGACTCCTATTCTTACCCGTCTACATGGGGGTTAGAGAAATCACTGAACTTGGCTAATGTCATTCCCTATTTAGCACCATTGCCTGTCTCTCAATGGTATGAGCAATAATCTGTCAGAGATGAAGGACTATCTCAGGGATCCATGGAAACGAGGTGGAACTTGTGGCAAGAGCCGCATATTTCATGGGGGGAGAAAACGTAACCTTCTAGCTGAAAAACAAGCATGGACTGCTGCGGGTCAGGACTCGTATCTCTCCGTGATATCAACTGTCCTTTAAAAGATACATTTATTCTTCTCAGTGCTATGGCTGCCTTCAAATTATCATGAAGATTCACATCATCTCGAAAAATGGAATGGATTTTACTGCCCAGCCTGGGATCTGCAGCTTGCTTGACTGAGACAGCACTTTTAAGCTAATAGCTTGATTGAGTGATTGCTGTCTTGCAGATAAAAATAGGAGAGACAATAGTGAGGTGGGTGACGTAAAGGGAGGGAGCTGTGCGGTTAGCTGAGGAGCTATTTATTTTCCCAGATGGTGTTTGTCATATGCTTTTGCATAATGAGCATATGTGTGGAGAGGATTAGCATTTGAGAGGGGAGAAAGTACAAGTTCTGTGTAAGACAAATAAACTTTGCGTTGGGAATCTAAATGGGCTGAGGGTCTCAACTGAGGGTTTTTTTTTAAAAAATCACACTTTCTTACCCTCCAGTTAAGGCTGAGTAATGTACCATCTGCTCCCTGCTTGGCACTTGAGCAAGAAAAAATAAAAAGAAGGCTCATGCACGTAGAGTGATCAGCTCTTAGGAGCTTGCCTACAAAAAGCATCTGCTTCGATGGGCTGCTTCTTCTGCTCTTCAGCGCTGCTCCGGCAGTGCAGGAGCACAGGCTGTGCCGGACAAGGGAGGCGCAGACCCTGCCCCGGCTCTTTCTAGGTCTGAAATCCAGGGAATCCTATTTTGGGTAATGCTCGAATCAGGGACTGTGCATGGGGTCCAAATCACTTTGCCTGGTTCTCTAAGACTATGGCTGGGCTCCGCCGAGCAGCATGAAGCTGCCTGTGTGCACCAGCGAGGTGCCCGAGCTAGCACTGAATAAGTCACCTGGGGCCTAGAAAATTAAGTTTGTGCTTTTTATGGCGTTGTCACGCCTCCCCAGGACAGAGGCGTTGCCGAGCGTTGGACTTATCGACATATTCGTCTTAAATACAGTATTCTTTCCCAGTTGTCCCCGAGCTGATGTTTTTCACTGAGTGGCAGTGAAGAGCAGTGGCCATCACCAGATCTTGTGCAAGGCTCTGAGAGCATCTGAAGTTACAGAAATAGCTTGTTACTTTGGGAAGTATCAGCTGCACACCAGTAAGAACATCAAGTGGCCCGGAGAAGCAAGATGCTTTCGGGTAACAAGATCAGCTCTGCGTAAAATGTGCCACTGTGCTCAAATCATCTGTTTCTTGTCCAGGAGGACAAGCCAGGTGGCCACCATTCAAAACCAGGGTGGCAAACACCTCTCATGGCTCCTCTGAGGCATGAAGGGCAATGTTGTACCAGTTATTTGTGGGACTCTCGGGGGAGGAGACGTGGGGGTGAGTGGCCTGCTGTTTTATTCCCTAGTGACAAGAGAACTGATTTATTAATGGACTGTCCCCCTACACAGTTTTAATATTTTTTTTCTATTTTCTTTTTTGGAGGGGAGGGAAAAACCGCCAAATGTTGCAGTGAGAAATTGTAGCGGGTTAGAACCTACTACAACAAAAGTGAATCAACATATTTGTGTGTTACATGTGATGATATATAAATATAGATATCTATAAACTAGGACGTGCAATATTATATGCATTACTGGATTTCTGCCTCTCCCCCAGAAAACCCTAAGAAAAAAACAACTTGGCCAGCTAAGCAAGAAGACTTGTAGCCACAGCTTAGAGGGAAGTTTGGCTGTGGGAGAACCCCAGATGGGCCACTGCCTGCAGTTTGTTTAAAATACTGCGCCTTCTTGCTGGGGAGCACCTACATAGGCTGTATTTCCAGGGGCTGGGGGGAAAAGCTGCCATGAAATAAAACTGCCATTCATATTCTGTGGCAATACAGTACTCGCAAGTAAGAACTTGACAAAATGACTTTCCGTAAGGTTTAAGTACCATCATCTGAGACTGCCAAACCCCAACCTAACCTGTTTTTTCTTTCAAATGAAATGAAATTATGTAGAAAGTCATCCTCAGCCCTGGTAGACACTAATGTCAACAAGCCATTGTTGCAGTATGTCACTGGCTAGTGAGGAGAATACTGATGTGAGGGTATTGTAACCGACTTTCCTCTAATGTTTGAACATTATGGGAAAATATCAAAATTACTAGAGTAGAGCAAAGTGCAGTAATGTAAGTAATTTGTTGTTCAAAAGAAAAACCTTTTAAAGAGCTGTGTTCAAGCCATAAGGGTTCATTTGGACTTGTTCAACCAGCACTAAAATGATTGCTTTTCCATAACAAACATAAACAGGAGAGAAATGCAAAATTTTATTCTTTAGAGCAACTAGACTAATGATTTCTCTTTATGCTTATTCTGAGGCTATAGCTGCATTTTGGAGAGAGTTATTAATAATTCTGAATATTTTTTTTTCTGTAGTTTTAAAGCTAAATATAAAACCTATACATTAATTGAGAACATAACCTACTTTTACTGTCTGTTATTCCAAAGGATCTCAAAACATTTTCCAAACATACTAAACCAGAGACAGAGCAACCATTTTACTTTTTTCTCTCTTCACCTCTGGGAGGAACTGAAGACAGTATTTGTTTAATAGAGCATGAACTACTAATGCCCAAACAACTTAAAAGCAGAAGTGATGGATATTGCATTCAGTTGGAACTGCTAGAGAGATTTAGGGACAATGTAGTTTTAAATTTATTTCTGACTTTGTCACTATGGATATCATCCTTACTGTGGGAGAAATTGTTTTTCAAAGTTATACATCTCACTGAAGGCTAATAGATGTCTTCCCCTCTTCTTTGAAAGGAGAAAACCTCCCTTGACCTACTAATTTAGACAAGATAAATGAGTTGGGAGCAGCACTACAATCTGTCACTGTGATGGCATTTGATTTGGTGTAATTTAGTAGGTGTTTTCTGGGTGGCTTTTAGTTTCCACAAGCTACTGTCATGCAGGCTGGCAGCACTTCTCCATGGGATGTGTAAGAATGACTCACCTACGACCTGTTTCACATAACTCCCAGGCAAGGAGTAAATTGCTAACTGAGTAAGAGACACCACAGACACAAGATCTTGAGTGTGTAGGAGGACAAGTAGGAGACGAACACAGCCATTTTGGAGGAGGAGTGACAAGGGGAAAACATCAGGAGCAGAAGTTTTCTGTCTAAAGGCTTTTTTGTTTGAGGTAGAACTGCCATATACATGAATTGTTTGCTTTGCTACATCAGCTTACACACATTCAATGGAGTGGAAATTAGGGTACCGCTCTCATGTGTCTACTTGCTCCTCTCTTAACTAAAGCCTAGTCTTCTACCTGGATCCAGTGCTTGCTGATGGCTTGCACCTAAATGACTGGCAAAAGAAACCTGGCTTTACTGCCAATGGAGAAGAGAGGTCTGCCTGTCTTACTCTCTGAGCATTGCCAAGGTACTACATCAGAGGAAAGAGCTCAGCCTACTGATAAATTTATCTAATTTCCTGCAATACTTTTGTAATGGTTTTTTTTACAGGTTGCCCTTCTAAGATTCTGCCAGGTCTAGTCTTGCTATGCTTATCTGCTCTGCGAAGATCTCAGGTCAACAGAGATTAGACCTTGGATTTGTTACTAGGTTCTCCTTTGGCATCAAAATATTTTAAACAATTGCTGGGTGGTTTATCAGGAATGTAGGATTTTTAGTCAGATGAAATTAATAGTAAAGTACCAATATTGATTTATTTAATATTTAATAGTAATGTAAAAATGACATCATATTTTATTATTTAAGTACCAAAAAATCTCAATGCCTTTTTAATTTCCAAATTATGTGAATAATGAACAATATATTAAAGCTTTGAATGCTTTCAGTAGTCTGAATGAAACATTTCCTGAAATGTCTAAGCAGCTGTTTTTATATCTTCCCAGAATTATTTTCCTAGGGAATCAAAGAGTTTTTGATTAAATAAAAAATATGGTGCTTTCCCCCCCCCCACTTTTTGTCTGAAATTATGTATTGCCAGAAGGTGGCAAACAGTTCTTACAGATGCTGCTAATAATGAAAATGGGACAAATTGTCCCCTGGTGAGTATCCACTAATGTTGGCAGTGTTACACCAGGAATGCATTTGGCTCTTTCTCATTATAGCTTGACATGTCTGTGATGTTCCTGATTGCATTGGTCTCCTGCAGCTTGTCTTTAACGCTCTCTAAGGAGGGATATTTCAGAATATTCAAAGAATCTTTAATCTTTCATCCTGGAGCTTCCACAACCCAGACATACAGCACCCTTTGTCTCCTGAAATAAATGATTCTCTGAGCTTTTGATAGTTAGAAAAGCTCTTGGTACCGTCTGTCCAGCTGTCAGCCTCCTGCAAACGTGACACGATATGCCACCCTTTTTTCCAGCCTATCTCGGAATGTGAGTGGCAATGGGCTCTGCCTCCACCTTACAGTCTCCCTATACTTCTGGCTATAAACTTGTGCTTCTTGTTAATTATTCAATAGTGCTATGCAAATGTTTTCTCACAAATTATACTTTGCTTGGCTTAAAATTGCACTTTGCTTGGTTCTCCTTCCACTGCTCTTACCCACATTTAGATCCCTCAACACCAACAGCTCTGCAAATAAACATCAATGGATTTGATGTGCTGTGATGTGGTCCTTCATTTGGTCAGTCACCATGGGCACATCGAGGTGGGATAGCCTTTTCATCATTAGCACTGCCCTTACGTGGTTTTTTTTTAAGCTATGATGGCAGTGTGCTATGGGTGCAAAATGTTGATTCTATGTACGAAACTTACATACATGCCATATACATTTACAAAATAAATCCAGGCTATAGCCAGTTATTTTGGCATACGAACGACTTTTCCTTTCCTACCCATGCAGTTAAGTGATCTGTTTGGTATTGTCAAGTCTTGTGTCTGATGCAATGAAAACCTAATCTAATTTCCTGCTATCTTAAGGTAACCACACTAATTATCCTGCTTGCCTGTTTGTACTCAGTAATGTCATGGTGACTCTGAAAGTTTATAGTAGCTTATAAATGTAATTTTGCTTAACAGTAGAATTTTTCTGTTTTATAGTAATTTGTTTTTTTGGCTTTACACATTTGTTTTTGCAAAGGTTGAGGATGGTTGGTCAGGGTAACCAGACTGAGTTAACAAAGTCATGAAAGACTACAGGAAAACAACATGCATCTGAGTCCCTCCATCTTTTACTTCTGAATTTTGTGCTCAGCATTTTCAGAAAAGTAGAATAATTGGTTAAGAAAGATTGATGTTTGGAGTCTGAAACAGCGTCAGGCCTAGTCTCTCTGTCAGCAAAGTCATTGTGCATTTTTATTTTTCTCACTGGTGTACTATTGGAACTTGGGGGCACTACTAGTACTGGGAGCTATTGGTGGCATGGCTTCTGCAGATGTCTACAAGAACTGATGAGATGTGACTGTAAATGTAGGGTAAATGAGGAATACTTTTATCTCCTCAGTAAACTTCAAACATTTAATTTTACATCCAGAAAATTCAGAAAATTCAGTCATTGACCTATTCTAACACTGGAAAGTACAACTCTGCTTCCTGCTTTATTCAGTTCCCAGTGCCACTGATACTCTGATGCTCTACTTCTTTTCATGTAACTAATCGTTCTGGAAGTGCAGTCCCTTGGGTTCATCATATCCACCTTCCATTGTATACTTTACCTAGATATTACATGGAAGATGCCCCAAATATTTTTACAGCAGAGATGGTGTTCACAGAGTCTGTGCATGGGCCATCTGATCTCTTGGATCGCATCTCAGGTAAAATTCACTTTCATCACCGTTTCTGTTCTCTGCATGGAGGTTTGTTAGAAGAAGTGCTTTCATGTTCAGAGATCTAATTTGAGAATTATTGAAACACACTTCAGAAAGAGCAGATTGTTAGTTACGCTTGGAAGACCAAATACGCAGAAGCTCAAGGGACGATATGGCTTGTTTTTGGAGCTAAGGGAACAGAGAGAAAGGGAAAATTCGAACTTGGGGCAGAGAGGGCAAAACTGCATATTGCAAGGAAAAAATTTAAAAAACCCTTTAGACAAATGCTGAATGTTTTCCTGAAACAAGGAAGTCACACACATTGATTTGTGTTGTCTTTAATCTGTAGAAAGTGCTATGAATGAAAACACTTTTCAGTTTTTTATGTAACATGTTCTTTAGAGATGATAGAAATTTGGGAAGTGACTGATCTGACTTGGAGAGTTCCTATTCTTATTCTGCACTGTTTCTGATCCGACACTATACCCAGTGGAACCTCATTAAATCCCTTTCCCTGAGTCAGTTGTTTAATTACGGCACTCCTTCACCAGTATTTTACTGTCCTAATCACTTGAGATAATAATTTAATTGCCTTACAGAGTCAGAGAGAGAGGTGTCTCAGAAGACCTCTGGAAAGAGATGTCTGCTCATCTGTTGAATGTGTACACAACCAGTGTTGGGAAGCTCCTTCTGGGAAGCCTTTTTGAAGGCTGTGGATCAAAGCTGAGTGGATGGACGCAGAGATCTACACCCATTGCCCCACATCAGGCCATTTTTAGCAAGCATGGGTCACTGCAGGTAAGTGGCCCGAGACCTCTCAGGCTAATACAGGAGATAACTAATGAATTCAGAAACACTCAGGGTTTCTGCTCTGGAAGGCAGGTGGACTGGATTGTCTGCAGGACTTGGATGATCTTGGGGTGCTGCATCTAACTTTAGCCCTCTCCTGGTTAGTTGTTCACCCCTTAAATGTAAATCACATCCATAAACAATTCAGTGTGATTTTGTAATAATGCCTAAACACTGCATCATTTGGCTCTCTCCAACATCAGTCACACCTTACAGCAGGACTGAGATAATTTTAACACTGCTCTTACAATAACAAGAATAAAAAAAGGTAATTTTTCTACACAGGAACTACCTACCTAAAGTGCAGAACGGGAGAAGGAAAAATAATCAAGAGCCACGCTTACAAACTGGTTATATTTCAGACCTGAAACAGGTAAATTAATTGAGTAAATCAATTTACTAATTTACTGTAATAGTCTTCTGGCTGTGAATCTTAAGACCAGATGATTATGAATACACAATTTATCACCCAGTCCAAGACCCATTTTAGCCTGTTCAATAGATATGGATCTAGCAAACAGTCCTATCCATTAAATATTTAAGCCAATGACCATGTTCACTAATCTGACTGAACTTGGTAAATTTGATTTTTCCTTGAATCAAGTTAATGTATCTGCATAAATGTTACAGGTTTACTCACTAATACTGTGAACAGCTGAAATTAAAACTTGCAGCCTGCACAGTGCTTTTATCCTCCACAGCAGGCTCCTCACCGCTGCATCCGTATTAAGTGTACGGAGAGCCTAAGTGCTAGTCTTGAGTGATGCTGCTCTAACCAGGCATTGTCATTCACTAGGTCCTTCAGGCGGTTTGGTACCCTTTTTGAAGTGCTGAGCATCTCACATATCTGTCAGATCAGAGCTACTCAGGCAAAAGCACCTCATCCCTTCAGAAAAGAATATTTTATTTTTTCTGTGTGGTCAGGCAGTAGAGTAGAAGCTGCAGAAACTTCAGCAGTTCTCTTCCAGAGCCATGCTGGAACTGGAAAATCTACATTGTAAGTTACTGTATAATTAAAAAAGATAATGACTTTAAAATTAGTTTTTATTAATAGAATTAAGCCACATTAAGTTATAAAAGGTGTTCATAAATATGTTAATAGAATGTGTGGTATTAATGAAAAACATTCTGCAGAGACTGAATAATTTAAGAGTTGGATATTACACACTTAATTAAACTTAAATATTAAAATTATTAATTATCACAGCTAGAATGGGTGTTACCAGTAGGTACCACATCCTGCCTGGTCAGTAAATAGCTGTCATTATTAAAGGTATGTAGATAATATATAAAATTTATTTAATAAGTGAGGAATTAGGAGCGTTTTGACTCTATATGAAATCCCCCTAGACAGTTGTTTCTGGCAGGTGCTGAGTGTTGGCAGTTATCACTTAAGATCACAGCAGGATCTTAAGCAAAACACATAACTTGGTTCAAACACATCCTTATTTACAAAGCTCATGAATAAGTATTCCCGTCCTGCTTCGGGCAGATGATGCAGAAATAGTTTAATCTCTCTTTATCAAACTCTTTTCAGACTGGAGGCCACTGGGCACTGAAGGTGCAGAGCTGACCTTGGGACCACACTTGCTGTCAGGGCTGTTGTGGTATGTGATAGCCTTTGGATGCTGAGACAATTTTCTCTGAAAACTGTCTAATGAGATGGAAGCGGACGAATAAATGAGTGTCACATTGTAATATTCAGCTCCTAATAAGTAAACACAAACTACATGTTGTTAGAAAACCCAGATGTTTAAAATTCTGGGTTGCATATATATTGCTGTAGCTCAACAAAATACTCCATGGTCATGCTCGTTAAGCATCAGTTGGAGAGTGGCAGTTACCTCATATTGTCAAAGCAAAAAAAAACCCCATTTCATTTTCTCAGGGTTTTTTCCCAATCTAGGAGTAACAAGCTATAAGAAATCTGACAAGAGGCCACGAGCTCTGCTAACGTCTCCCTGCAGTCAGGCCAAAAACATCAGCTGGGAATGGGAGGGCAGAGTGAGAACAGCAGAGGCAGGACCAACTGCAGGTCCCTCTATGGACAAAGCTTGCCGCCTTCTCTCTAATGGTTGGAATAACAACTTTTTATGTCACTCCCTATATGACCATTTAGACTAATTGAATTTCCCATGCCAATGTTGAGAGTTATAAGAGGCCCTGTTAGTTTAATTTAGTCTTGGGTATCATAGCATCAGGCCACCAGCAAAGCTTTTGTGATACAGCTTGATTGCCTCTTGTACTTTTGTAGCACTTTTTGTACTTCCATGGCTGTGCTTTTGTCCCTAAAATAACTGATAGCTGTTTATGGATTCTTTTGAGCATGGCAAAAAGCCAGACTTTTTACACCTGCATAACCACAGATCAATTAAAAGGTTATGTAAATGAGTTCAAAGCCATTGTATCCCAAGTTCAGCTCATGTTCTTAGAGGTGGAATCTTTGTCAGGACGTACGAAGACAAAATGTTCTTGTTCATGTCAAGCCAGAGAAGGACACACAATAGTTTCCAGGTCCTTCTAAAGAGTATGAAGTTTGACATCTCCAAATCACTGTTTACTTAAAAATGTAGATGAGTGGCTCTGGTCTCCTGTGAGGAAACATGTGCCATTGCAAGAAAACTGACTGTGCTGAAGAGATTGTCAAGCATTGGAACAGGCTGCACAGGGAAGTGGTTGAGTCACCATCCCTGGAGGTATTTAAAAGACGCGTAGACGTGGCACTTAGGGACATGGTTTAGTGGTGGATTTGGCACTGCTAGGTTAACGGTTGGACTTTTCCAATCTAAATGGTTCTGTGATTCTATGTGGAACCGGTTTTAGATCCCTTGGAGTCTAGCTATTGAAGCGGTTACTGCACAACCTTCATGGTGAGAATTATCGGGCCAGGCCACAGGCATAACAATTTGTACCTTCACACTGTTCCCTTCGATACGTAGCTCTGTATTGCAAGGATACCATCAGAGAAGCACAGGGAAGCTAACTCTGATTAAGAACAAGTCGGAGTGATGCAGTCGTGCTATTAATTGGGGGCTCATTGCAAATTTGCAAATGAGAGAGTCTGTGAAATGAGCAGCAGGAGAGGGATTTTACGGGACGTTACGCTGCAACTGCAAAAGATTGGACTTATTCCTATGGCAAACTGCAAAGACTCAGTAAGTGTTACTTAATTCCTATTTTTCCTATTTCTCTGGATTACGTGAAGAGAGGAAAAACTGGTGCTGTGGAGACAGAGAGATGGCTGCATTCTTTCAGGCCCTGTATTTTGGGCACATCTTCTAATATCATCAACTGGATGGAAATATAGGAAGCCACAAAAAAAGTTAGAAAAAGATTTGTGAGTGGGACTTTTCCCTTCTTTGGCTGGTAAGTCTGCTTGGCAGTTTATGTGAACAAAACCAGGGATAATGTTTGTTCATCTGTTTTATTCACTGTAGTTTAGCTGTAATTATCTACACTTTACACTGTATTAGTAAATCTACTCCATTATATTATATTATAATAATTAAGCCTTAGTAATAAGAGAACTTGCTCAGCAGCCTTACTATTAAATCTTTGCTCAGATGTGGGGGGACACTGCCAATTTTGGTGTGGATTAGTGAGGTTCTGCCTTAATAATAATACTGAGTATTCGACTAGGAATTTTAATCTTTAAAGTGCTTTTCAAGCATTAAATAATTAATCCCCATAACACTCCCATGAGATAGGTAAGTAAATATTACTATCCCTGTTATACAGCTGGGAGAAGTGTGGTTTAGCGAATTCAGCTGGACTAGCCAAAGCCACTGGGAGTGTAATTGCCAAAGCAATGTTTAGGACTATGGAAAGGACTCAGTATTTTTGCATTTAAAAAGTGAGGAAAAGGTATCGCTTCCCTGGAAGCTCAGGAACATTGCCACAAAACTGAAAATGCCTTCCCGTGTGTCCCTCTTTCTTTCAAAACTGTGTTTTCTATTTCTGTATCAAGGGATACCTGTGTAAAAGGTCTACATATCTTTTAAAATAGAAATTTGCTGTAAGACAGAAATAACTATACACACCCACATACACATAAACTGTTATTTAACAGAAGGATGTTCTACTTTCCTGCCAGCTGCTACATATTTATTAAATACTAAAGACATGTTTGTAAAGCAAATTTTAATATTCAGTTTTGTCCTTGAATAGTTTTTACCCATAGCAACAAACCAGCTAGAACCTTTGGGAGCCCATATTCAAATTGCCTGATGGTTTTAGACCAATTTTATTAACCAGTATACTGATTCATTCAGTTAGTCCTTTTTTTTTTTTTTTTTCCACACACCACAGGTTCCTCAAATTAGGTTGGTATTGCTAGAAATAAGAAGGTGGTATTGGAAATGCAGCAGGAATATGAATGAATGTTTGCAGTTCCACCAAGGTGGTCACAGAAGTAAAGGGCACTTTTCCAAAATGACTATTGATTTTTGCACTGACATCAGATGAATGTTATATGGGGCAGTTCAAGTTTCAAATAACACCCAACCTCAGCTCTGGAGATTTATAAAATGAGCATTAAAAATAGGATGAAATGGATTATCTGATCAGTACTCTGAACAGGTAGGAGTATCTGGCTTGAACAGGCCAAGATGCTTTATCCATTTATTAGACAAACATAAAAGCTTCAGACATACTAACAGAGTTAAAGAACTAGCAAAATGCAGTTTGCAGCTGACTGGAGATTTCTGAAGGATTTAACTGTATTCAAACAGTAAAAACACAGTATAAGCTCCCAATATTTCATATATTATTGCAAATATAAATGCAGTGGTACTAGGAAGGGCTGCCAAACCCATGGTGCAAGGAAGCATGGGCACTTATCGCTTGATCTGGATGTACTTTCTAAGCCACCTTCTAAAACCTGCATCTCTCCTGTGCTCTATTTAACCTCAGGTAAGCCTGCTGATCATCTTCCATAAGTGATTATTTATACAAAACACAACAATTCCTGTGGAGAAATGTGGACTCATAACAGACTGCACGATGATGTTATGGTAGAGGCCTCTCCCAAGGCATGCTAGACTGGTCAATATATCTGTTCTACATCAGGAAATTTGACTCAGGTCCTTGGGCAGTGCTCTAATGAATGGTAGCACAGACACAATTTTGGTTGGGGAGAGTCCCATTGCAAAACTGGCTCTTTAGGAAAAACCTTCCCTTCAAAACTCTTTCATTAAAAACACCTGAAATGGAAACATTTTATAACACACATATTTTCATTTGACCTGATATTACTTTTTTTATCAATCAAGTGTTTCAGTTTTGGTGTTGACCCAAACTAAATTGCTTTTGATTTTCTGGATATATTTTACTGTGAAAAAAATTCTGTCCCAAGACTTCCTGCCAAATAAATAATCAGAACCATTCACAGCTGAGTGACTGTGCAAAACTAACTGTAGCTGTATTTATGGAGGATTTACGTTTCTACTTATATCAGGAAAAAAGACTTATTTTCTGTGTCTGTCATGCTATAGGAGGAAAAATAAAGATAATGCATAGAAAGTCATGGTTATAAATATCTAACACTTGTGGTGGAACTGCAGTTCACTGAACTTCCTATGCTTGACAACTGGGACCTGCAAAATGGCCCTAGGGTCAGCTTGGATTTTTAACGTCCTGATCTCTCTGAACTACTTTTAGTGAAGAACAAAGCAGAAGTAAGGTGAGAACGACTGCAAGGAATGGTGCAATTCAGATTTCTACGTGATGCAGGAATGTCTTTGTTGCTAGGAGGTCTCCGATGGTGACATACACACTTGAACCACACGGGTACAATTTTCAAATGGCCTCTAGATATGTCCAGCTCTGCACTAGCAAAATATAGGGATACGTCTGTGTTCAGAAAAATCTTATTTATAGGCACAAATTGGAAACAAGCTGTAACTGGAAACACATGCAAGCAATTGATCAGATTACCCGGACTTGCATGCACAAGACTGATACCTCAAGCAGAGCTTAGTCCCTGGGTGCTGGGGGCAGGAATTCTGTGGGCATCACACTGGAGGAGCTGCTCGAAGCTCAAAGGCTAGGAGGATACCTTTGGGTATAACTCCCTTTCTATTTCCAATCTGTCTTCTTCAATAACGTGAGACTGGCCTTATAATTTTAGCAAATATACTACATTGTGCAAAGTCAACAGCAGACAGACTGAATGCATCTGAACACTTCTGCGTTTTCTGTGATGACAGCATTCAATAAAAAAAAATAGGAAAAATAAGTTTTTCTTTTCCTTTGCTTTCCAGGTATCATTTCTGGGCCATGACTCTGTATTACAAATTTGATGTATCTGAACAATCTGTGCAGTTGGATCTGATTTATGAAGAAAATAGCTTGAAATCAAGTGCAAAGTGCCATGTGTAAATTCAGCATAGCCACTGGGTTTAAAAAACAAGTATTGCCTTACAACATGTTCCAAAAAGTCCTCAATTTTACATTTGTTATTTCTTCAAAAGGCTGCATACAAATATTGCTTGAGATCAGCATCTAACTTCCGCCCTCTCATTACTAATATTTTTGCAAGCCCCGTACCTTAAGGAAGGGGAAAATTACGGCTTTGGTTCTTAAAAGTTTAAGATTTTCTACCTGAAAAGTCATATTCAGAGGATAAATTTTTGTCAGGAGAAAAAGTGGATATATAACAACCTATGGCTGTTTTTCTTGCACTAGCAGCAATGTAACATGAAGAACCAGTGATCTAGGATATTAAAAGACATTTGAAAAATGCATAGCTGTTTTGATATCTAAGATAATCAGTTATGAAAGAAAAGTCAAATACTACAGAAAGTATTAAGTGAGCTAGCACGTAAGAAAAAGTTGGAAAAGACTCTATTAACAGTTGTCAGAAACAAAAGCGTATTAGAGAAAGATAATATACATGCAGAGTTTACAAACCGTGTCTTTAGGGTGGCCCAATAAGTAGAAATATGGGGACCCATGCTTGTCACTTTTCATGCACATGGAGAGACTGGAAGGTACCATTCCTAAAGGAAGGGGAGGAACAGCCTAGGACCAATCATTAGAATTAACAGAACCAGTGACATACAGATATTTTACTATTGTTAGAGCAGAGAATTCTTAGTAAGTTTAGAACTGAGTAAAAAGCTTGTATCTAACAGGAAAGAAGTATTTCTGTAAAGCTAAGACAAATAAGCATGCTGTAAGTCTAAATATTAGTGGATGACTGAAACTACTGTGCACATATATTCAGGACGTAGATTCACCTGGACTACGGATGTGGAGTACATCTTGAGGTGCTTTCTGAAGGAGTCAGAGCAAATCAAAAGCAAAAGATTTAATGCATTTCAGAATTGTGCCAATTTATTTGTATGAAAAATCCTTGTATTGGTATCAACTCTGACATTTTTTGGCTTTGTTGGTGGAGTATTGCTGAAACATGAGCTGAGAGTTTCTTCAAGGACCTTCAAAAATGACTTCCTGCTCAATAACTTGTAGCTTTTGTCTGTTAACCAGCAGTGATTTTGTGTATACTGAAACTTTACTTTTTGCTTACAAAACTCTTCCTCCCTTAAATAGCCAAAACTGAAACTAAACTCTAGTTCTGTAAATATCACCTGAATGCCACAAACCCATGGGGTGAGTTTTGTATGTAATTTAGCATCGTGTGAACCAACAGAGGTTCCAAAAATGCACAATGCAACCTCAGGACACATCTTTTAATGAAGTTAGACAAGGGAGGGGAGAGAGGGCAAGAACCACCATTGTGTAAATCCATAAAGCACCAATCAGCCCCGTGACACAGACTCCTCGTTCACCAAACCTTAACGATTCTGGTTCTCACAGCTCTGTGTGTGTTAGCATCACAGCCTGACCTAGCATGCTCAGGGCCGGATCCAGATTTCCAAGAGAGGGCAATGGAAAAGTTTTCCAAAATCTCAGTGTGAATGGGCTGGAATCTCTAAAACTTACAACTTTCTGCAGGAGCTCTTAAGCAACTAAGTGAAAAACTACTGAATTTGATAGAAAGTATGATATTGAAGTCCTGCTGTGAAAGCAGGGAGGGAAATGAATTATCTTTCTCCTAGATGTTCTTCACAGGTGAAATTCAGTGTTTCTGCCCCCTCTGCAGTGCCAGACAGAAAGCACCTGGGGCAGGAGGCTGTGGCTTGCTGGAGGGATCCACCTACAAGTGTTAGCTGTGCCTCAGCCTCCTCCACCTTTATGCCCTGTTTGCAATTATTTGGTTATAAGACTCAATGCTTTCAGACACTTCTAGGAACTTACATAGTTTAATGTAGCTTTGAGTAATGAAAGCTCCAGCTGGGAAAAGCTAGGAGCAGTAAGCCAGAGGAAGCAAGCTGCCAGGACTGCTGGGACTGAGAACCAAACAACCCAGGCTTTCCTAGGGACCTTCTTCCAAAGGTATTTAGAGAAAACAGTGGCTGTTCTCAGAGAAAACCGTAGCTTCCTGGGGCCGATCCATCATTAGAATGAACTTGCCTCTTGCAAAGCTCGTTGCTGGATGGAGAGGCTGTGATTTGTTAGTTTTACTTAAGCTTTAGTGTTACTATTTTGGGATTTTGTGAACAGTTTTCCCACATTTTGTCTTTAGGGACGCTGCTTCATCCCAATGTTTGGCTGCACAATGTACATGTCCTTCCGATGGTGTTTATACAGCTATGGCTAAGGCCTGAAATATATGAGCATCTGTAATTAGGCTCCCACAGTGTGAGCAGACAGATTTTTAGAAGTGCTGCGCACCCAGTAGTTCCTGCTGAAGTCAATAACCTCTCAGGTAGATGCATACACAGGGAATTAGGCAGCTGTTGCAAGAAAAATCTGTCATTTTATTCAAATTGCATTTAATGCCAGGATGAGAAGTGCTCAGTGATGACCGTGAGTTTTGTGTCCTGTGACATGTACGGAAGCTCACACTCACTCCAGCCAGCTTCCCCAGGCATTAAGTGTGTTGCAGGATCAGGATTCCCAGCAGTCCTTCTAGCCTTTCTTGCACAGTAATATGATTTCTTACTATGCCTTGGTTCTTTGGAGAACGTGGCTGGCAGACTATTTCCTATGAAACATGATGCTGATGTTCTTCAGGTTTGGATGAGCTGTGATAATTCACCTTCAGTGGAAGCACAGTTCCTCTGGCTATCCTTATCCTCAGCAAACATGT
Organism: Anarhynchus alexandrinus; assembly: GCA_008711295.1. NCBI lineage: Eukaryota > Metazoa > Chordata > Aves > Charadriiformes > Charadriidae > Anarhynchus > Anarhynchus alexandrinus. The sequence goes on from VUYV01000133.1 coordinate 216,968, forward strand.
TCTGAGATGCTGGGTGATAAAACATCTGTTTTCTAAGCTTCTTTTGTTGCACCCCGCTGTGAAATCAGCTATCGTTTTGGAGCATTAATCATATCCATACTCCTTCCCATATATTCTGGTGCTACTGTGCACGCTGCAAGGGTATTTCTCCCCCTGAAGTGCTCTGGGATCTTTGGCATTTGTTTTCAAGCAAAATCAGCAGCTGGAGTTGAGGTAAATGATGCATTTGCAACACACTTTATTTCTTCCCCTAGGTTTGAATAGTGCTTCAGCTCAGCCAGAATTTTCTGAGATGTACTTGTAGGGACAGATTTCCAGGCAGCGTAAACTGACATAACTCATTTACATCCTCCCAGGAGCTTGTTCTTTGTTTCTTCACTAAGTGCTTTCTTCTTTTCAATACACATTCTTTAATTGCACAGATCCGTTCCTTATCATTGATGATTTTTCCTTAACATTGCTTTTACTGATGTCAATCACATCATCATTCAAACACTGGTATTTCTTGCACTTTAATGTATACCGCCATATTTTGTACTAACAGAAACATGGCTCTGGAATTTAAAAAGCATTGATTATATCGCACAAGGAGAATAAAAAAGCTGAAGTCTGAGAGGAAATAATGTGATGGTTTTTGGCTGGTTGGTTTAGGTTGTTGTAGGTAAGCTTCCTTCTTTTTAATGTTGTGAGTCTGATTGCCACTGCTGGTGGAAAGGTCTTTAAACAAGGTGTTACTACAACTGACTTGGGAAGACCCTGGCCATTTCGCTTGTCAGAGACTGAGAGACAATATCCAGGAGAGGACCCTGGCACACTTGCTCTGTTTTCATATTTCTCCCTAGGCTTCTGCTGCACACCACCGTTGCAATCCAGACTCCACCTCAGTCTTTGCATTTTTGTACTCAGCTAAGTCTTATTTCCCACTGATGGTCTCCAGAGCTGGACCCTAATGAGAATAAGAAATATTTCTGACATGTATTTGTTAAAAAAAAAAATGATAAAAGGGCAGATTATTTCAGTAAAAAAAAAGCTCCAATTAGTTTTGTTACATTTCAACTGTGCAATTCCAGTGGGAAGAAGAGGGAACTGCTAAATATTGACTAGTTTATCTGCTGTCCTCAGGACCACTTTGTCCTTGAGCTTACTGTCACAATCTTCTCTGTGTTCAGTTTTCCATTATTTGGAAAGGACGTTCTTTCTGGGGGTCTCTGTCATTAATACTCCGACAGACATTCTTTGCAGCGTGACTTACTCTTGAGATCTGATCTTCTCGAGACATGCCCTCTGGTTTTAATTGTTTGTTATTTTCTGTCTTTAACTTCCTAAGCAGGCTGCTGTTGGTTTTTACATGCACCTTCTGTTTGTTCTTACAGTATTTCTCATTGCTTTGGGAAATGACCTAGGGAGGACTTTAATATTTCAGTTAATTTCAACAGGCATTTTCTTGTTTTGCTTCCATTTTGCCTGCAGACTGGATACAGCGCTAACATGTCTCCGCCTGTGTGATGCACACATTAAGAACTGGAGACACGTGGACGTTATCCTTTGCTGTGATGCTTTCTGTAGGTTGTGAGTACATTACAGAGTAACTCCTGAACACTTTCAGTGCTTTTTCAGTGCAGTGGGACAACATGGCTTTCAAGCACAGCTACTTAGTTCTCCTCCCATACAGAACTGTAAACTGGGGTTGTGGCCAGGAAAATGAGCTGACTAAACAGCACTTCTTTGTAGCAACTTTTATTTTGCAGTAATCTGCATTTTTACAACTAATGCTAAGCATTCCAAAATGCCTTTCCAAATGGTGAGCATGGCTTCAAACAGTCCTGTGAAGTTGTCTTGTTTCTTTCTATTACCACTATAAACCGTGCCCGGATTTGTAGTAGTTTACCTGTATTTTCTGCTTATGTTCTTCTGGGGAAGGGAAGGGTCATGCACATGTACATCTTTCGGGAGATTTGTTTCCCTAAAACAATGCTATTTACACTGAACTTTTTTTATATTTATTTACATTTTCTTATGATTCTGGAATAAGGTACAGATTTGTAAGATTATATAAATATAGAAATTTATTTTGGATCTCCTGTAAACCTAGGTTTAAGTGCCATCCAGAACTCAGAGCTTAAGAAAGCTGGATTTGGAATGGGTCTGAACTGCAATCAATTCTTTACTCATAGCAGTCTCCTGTGACCCCCCCTCAGATTAAATTGTTTTCTGAGGAACCAGAAAACCACTGGTATATTGTTCTGCTATTTGAGAAGGATTACTACCACTATATCAGTCCTGGACATTTGTTTGTTCTTTCCTTAAAATTGATGCACCTCTCCCTACAAAAGAGTTTTGGAGGTGATATGAATCTCTGTCAGAGAGCTCTCTGAAAGGATTACGCGCTGGTTAAAATTGATATCAAATGTTTTAATACCTATTTATTATAATCTCTGAACACCATTTCGGGTTTGTTCCTACTCACCAGAAGTATAACCCACTAACTTTATCACCGGATGAATGGGCTATGGCCCATCCTTGCTGCCCTTATTCAGAAGCTCTTGAAAGCTGGAAAAAATGTGACATACACTGAGTATTGCCTCAGCCACAGAATTGGCTCTAGTTTAGAGAGGAAAATGGTGCAATTACCGTGTATACTGACAGCCGGCAAAGCGCTGACTTTCAGTGGAGCTGTGTCCAACAGAGGTAATGAATTTGCGTTGGTAGCAAAGACTGACCTGAACCTACAGTTAAGCCTAAGTATTACTTTGAATTTTCATGTGCTCCTAATACTTCTGATTCTAATGGGAAATGATGCTGAAACTTTAAAAGTAACATTAGAAAATTTTAACAGAGTTTTGGACCTCCTAGCATAAACAATTCAAGGAATTTTCATTAAAAAAACCCTTTTCCTGTGAGATTTCAGGCCCATCTGTGCACATCATAAAACTTATGTAAATATATGACATTGTCACACTACACTTTAGAGTAAGCTTTGATTTCATTTTTTAGAAAGAGCTTTTTGTCTTTGAATTACCTTTGGATAGTTTATTTTTACTTCTTGTCATTTCAGTAGGGAAATAAGGTTTCTATATTGTCTAAATGACTCACACTTTTTGAAATACTCAAAAAAGTCCCAGAAGTCCCTCTGAAACAAAACATGAGAAGAATGGGACCTGCTTTCTCACCACAACGAACAAAGTCTCCTTTTTTATTCAGAATTGGCTTCTACTTGATCATCTGTGTATATTGTCAGAGATAATATAATGGGTGAGGTTGTCAAAGAAAGAAGTACATTCTTGTTAATGCTTTGAGTTTAAACCTGAGCCACTGTATTGCTTGGCAACAAGATCATCTGCAGTGATTCAAAATGTGCAGAGAAGTACCAATAGAGGAAGAAAAGAACAGTTTATGGACAAATCAGCAACTCCCAGCACACTCAGAGATGTCCCCTAAAGAGTTCAAAGCGCTTCCTCCAATGCACATCTTATAAGCCATGGCCTGTGTCGGGAGGGCAGCAGATGACAGTTATGTACACACATAAATGGTCTTCAGCCAAGGAAACACTTAAACATGTGAATAAGTCCACTTCTACTCAGGTAAGCACTTAAGCCCATACTTAATGTGCCCCAGGACATTATGATATATAAATATCTGCAATTGCTACTTAGCTCAAAAGCAATATAATTAATTTATATGGGTTCATGCACATAGAAAAACGTAAAGATGAAAACCCACCATATTCTGGGACCTGGCCTGTTCCACGTTTCAACAACAGTCGCACTCTCCTGCCACCAGACTTGATTAGCTCTATTGCTCTGGCATGTGTCATGTCCCTTGTGCTTTCTCCATTGATTTCAATTATTTGATCTCCTACCTGTCAGGTAAGAAGAATATTGAGTCAGACAGAATTGCAGTAAAATGAGTGTTTCAGAAAGAGACATATTCAAGGGATCACAGGTTACTTGAATGACAGACAGACACATCAAGGTAAATTTGTTCCTGTCTGTCTGAGGGATATTACCGGCAGATTAAATAACCTCCAAAGTGGATTCTGAATGTGGTATATCAAATGCTGCTCGTCTTCTGCCAAAATCAGCGTAATGTATTTGTAACTTGCCTCATGTCTTCTACACGTAAGAGGTTTTTTTCGGAGTTGCTCGATACGTTGGAATCACTGGAAACGTTATCTGTGCTACACTTTCACTTGTAATGTCGTGTGGGCCCGAGAAGACCTTTGCTGCATTTGACTTGTGTTTTCATAGAGAAAAGGGAAGTTCGAAGCACAAATACATAGATCCATCATTTGAATACCCAAATCTTGGTAGTAAAGTTTCACACCGAATTAAGAGTTGTTATGAAGCAAGTTATTAAACAAAGTAAAGTTAGTGGCTATGGCATAGATCACACAGATTTGCTGGAGTTCTTACGAGAGCATGTCTTCAACTCTTTATCCACGGAAGGTTTTTGCTCAGAGTAAGCACAGCCCCTGGCTGAACCGTCCAGTGAGAGCAGCCGACTCCAGGGCTCTGATTACAGATTTCTGCCACTCATCCCCTGCCCGGCTTTCCAGTCAGGGTTAGCTTCATTGCTATTTTTCCACCTCTGCTTCTACAGCTGTAAAATGGGGCGCTGACGTCTGCGTCTCCCATCCACCCCGATCTGCCCCACCCCGCTTTGCCTCCTGCCGGGATGTTTTGGTTCTGCTCTTCTCTCCATGAGAAGAGCCGGCTTTCCATGCTGGAAACCTTCCCAATGAACAAGGGAGCGATTGCTTTCCACTGCACCTGGTCGGCACGGCGGGCAGCGCACGTGGTCAGCAGCAGCCGTACAGCCCAGTTGGTGCTGCCATACCACAGCCGCCCCCTTATTTTGTGAGACAGTTAACTGAGCAGCACGGTGAGGTGATGTGTGAGCCTTGCGCTAGCAACACCCCAGCCTTTGGAGTTCACGTTTTGCAGCTGCGTTGCAGAAGGCTCCCAGCCCCGTGGAAGGGTGGCCCAGGCTGATGTCCCGGCGCTGGTAAGGATGCGGGTCCAGGTGATGGGCAGCCAAGAGGGGTGCGTGAGGGTCTCAGTGGAGTGGGTTCGGCAAACTCGTTTTATCAGTGCCAGAGGAGCACATCTACTCGGCAGGATCACACCTGCCTCGGTCTGCACCTACGGCTTCCTCTCCGTGCGTATCCACTGCACTAAAACACCAGTGCTGCACGCATCCTAGAGAGGGTTTTAAGGAGACTATACAGATTTCAAGATGATGGGCGCTTCCTTTTCCTCTTACAAGCCTGTCTTGAAAAAAACAGCTCTTTGCTGGCCTTGGACATTGAAATGTTTTCTGTTTCATACGTTTTCTTTGCTACTATTGTATTTCTGTCAACTAAAAGTGTTATCCTTCAGAGGCTTTCCTTCCTTCCTGAGTTTGAAATATAGTATTTACCAAATAAGTGTGCATAATATGAAATGTCAACAAGACTCTTAGCATCAAAGAAAACTGGAAGGGATGTCAAGAAGTTATCTAGTCCCTACTTTTGTTCAGAGATGGAAAGAATGCTACTAAAAGCACTATGGCAGTGTTTCTCAATAGGAATTCATACTTTGTCAATAGGAGTTGCAGCTGATTTTAAGAACTCTCCCAGGATCCCGTACACAATCTATGCCAGTACTTAACTAAAAAGCCATTGATCTGAATAAAACCTCTCAGCCTTGCTATCGCGCTTTGTAAATGCCACAGACTGAGCAGTGGGGGAAAAAAATTGGGATTATTTTGTGCAAAAAGGCCTTTTTTTTGCAGTGCACGTGTCTTCCCTGGTGGATTTTCTCTGTGAGGAGGAATGCATTTGGCTGTACCATGCAGTATGTGTTTTCAGACACTTCTGACAACCTCCAGGCCACAGTGACACACAGCTCAGGTGCTCTCTGGATCATGGAGAGATCTCCCCTGGGTTTGGCCGTGCAGGGCTGTTCGCATCACCCTGACTTTTGGAGCGGTTGGTAGGACGTAGCTGCTGCACACACTCAGAGCAAAAATGGAAAATCTCTCTTACCACTTCTGTAGCACAGACAGAAGATGGATTTGTAGCATCCCCACAAGGATACCAGTCAGGCCAAATACAGACAAAATTCAACCAGTTTGGGAAAACCTGTTTCTAAATGTCATAAAACAATTAAACCCTGTTAGAAATCCTATAAAAGTAAACTCAGATTTTCCAAAGGCTTGAAGGCAGCTCTTTTTTGTGTCATGTTGCCTGGATAGACCATGTTTTGCAGAAGGTATTTAAAATGATCTTGTTAGCATGTTTTGAGAGAAGAAGCGCCAGATTAGATTAAATGAAGGAGGTGTTTTTAACACTCCTTGATAAATAGCCTTTAAAATGAGTACTGATGAAAGATGTTCAGAGAACGCATAGTCCTTCAAATAAAATCCTCTGCACTCCAGAGCAGGAAGACAGAAAGAGATTTTAATACAGTTTAATATGTAAAAAGGTTAAGTTAATGTCACATTTTTCCCTTGCTGTTTGCCTTTCTTCTGTTCTCATTGGTCAATACGCAGGAACTATCTTGTATTAATGTAACCTTTTCTGTATTTCAGTGGATTAAAATATTTTTTTCTCTGTAGGCAGTATGTAGCTGATTTGATAGTTCCCTCTTTTAATATAAAATCTTATGTGAAAATAACCTTAGAAAGCTTAAAAAGGGCCAGCATCTTGGTTATGTGACTGAAGGAGGGAAGAGAAAAAAGTTTGCAAAAATTAGGTGCTCTGAAATTTGCATTAGAAGGCGTGAGGCCAGAGGTAAAATGAATAGTTGCAGGAGCAGTGGGTTAATTGTGTTCCATGCATTTGTGTCTTGTGGCTGACTGATGTATAACTGAATTACACGGCCTTTGCAGCACAAGCCCAGCTCTGATTAGATAAGAAAAACAACACAGAAGGGAAAAGTTTGCCAACACTCTTGCCCTAAGAAAAGCTTCAATTAGACCTTACTCTCATACCTGGGAATTCATACAAAAGAGAAAACCTTGACTGAGGAGTGGTTCCCCATATGTCTAATATGGTACAAAATCCTATTCTCATTTTTTCTCTGATTCTCTGATGTCTGATATGGGAGGAAAAAAAGCTGTATGCTTTCTCTCTGTCCAGGCATTCAAACGTGCTCATTCTTTCCTCTTATCTCTTGTGGAATAGATTTTTAGATATCGTGGGGCTATTTATGTCTTTTTTAAATCAAGTGATTTTTTAAGGGGAGCTTATATATACCCACATATTGAAGATGCACCAAAGTGAGGCCAGAGGCAAGGGTAAGCATAGAAACACATCCACATAGATCCAAAAAGAATCCAGTGCCTATTATATGGGATCCTCATTTCTCTCTTTTCAGGATCAAAAGTTGATTCCTGTGATTTTATACCACACATGACATTTCTCTATACTTCTCTTCCAGATCCTTCCAAGTCTGTCCACAGTCTCCAAACTGGGGATGTTAATAACGTGGGGGGTAGGCAGAACAAATCAGAATGATAATATTCTTCCCATGAGGCAGAAACACTTATTAACAATGTTCCCAGAATTAGACCTTTGCCTTTTTGTAACACATCAGATTTGCTACTCATGGTTAGCTTGGATTCCAAGATTATCCTCAGCAGTACTGTCTAGACAGTTATTCCCCATTTTACATTGTGCATCTGATGGCTCTGCCCTAAACTGACTGTTGTGCACCTCAGTGAATTTTATCAGATTCACTGCTTTAGTATGAAATTTTCATTTTAAAATCTAAGGCAGTGCCTCAAAGTCATAGAATCATAGAATGCTTTGGGTTGGAGGCAACCTTGAAGATCATCTAGTTCCAAACCCACTGCCATGGCAGGAACACCTCCCACTAGACCAGGTCACTCAAAGTCCCATCCCAACCTGGCCTTTCTAGGCATGGGGCCTCCACAACCTCTGGGCAACCTGTTCAAGTGCCTCACCACCCTCTCAGTAATGAATTTCTTCCTAATAGTTAATCTAAATCTACCCCCTTTCAGTTTAAAACTGTTACCTCTCATCCTATCACTACACTCCCTGACAGAGTCCCTCCCCAGCTTTCCTGTAGGCCCCTTTAGGTACTGGAAGGGGCTATAAGATCTCCCCAGAGCCTCCTGTTCTCCAGGCTGAACAAACCCTCTATGAATAGTGACATCTTGGCATCAGCAAATTATTTTATTATTTATCAATAGGTCACCAATTATTAATACAATTTTTGAATCGAGCTGTTTTCATCCCAGACCCCTCAGAACCACACTTGTAATTTCACACTTGTAATTACTTTTCAGGAGCAAACCATTCAGGGCAGCCTTTGGGAGGGGTTATTTTCACTAACCACATTAGAGGGATTCCACCTAAAGTCTATTTCCTCATCCCGTTTCTGTGAATTTCATACAAAGTGGTGTTAAAAGGTGAAAAGAAGATGCTTTGCACATTCTCCTTCTCCTTTTTTCACAAAGAAATCGGAAATAAGAAATGAAAATTAGATTGATATGACAAGATTTGCTTTCCACAATTTACCTGTTGGTGAAATTTTTCAACTTTTTGATAACTTCGCACAGATTATTTCTGAGAATGAAAGTTGAAAGAGCTTTTCCCTATTATTTTACTTTAAAAATAGGGAATCTGTTTTCCTTTCTCTGTTCTGTTACTAACTTTCTTGTCCTCTGTGAATTCTTGGACATAATTACTAATAGTCTAGAAATTACCTTCTCTTCGTCATTGAGCATACACGAACAACAGCAGGTTCAGTTGACTTGAATCTAAGTATCCTTTAAGCAGTTTTCTCCTTATTCTGGTTTATACTAATTTCTCTTTGTTGAAGTTGATATAGTAAGTTTGTGATCCTTCTGGACATCTCAGTGAAGACTGATACAAAGAAAGCACTGAATATTTCATCCTTCTCTACATTCTCAGCAAGCAATGGACCTCTCTTTTCCTGTTCTTCATATTTCTCTTAATATATTTATGTTACCTTTTCTTGTTACCTCTTATACTTTCCTTGCAGACTGTTTAGATATCATTCTGACACATTTAATTTTCCCTCTGCATCTAGCAGGACACCGGCCAGCTAACAGCTGTTGTAGCATCAAGCTTTGAGTACCTAAATGTTTTATTGGGTATGACCCTGTGGCATTAGCTCCTTTCATGGAAAGTGACACATTTGAATATCTGACCATTATTTTTAAGAGGCATTTCAGCAAGCTGTCTTCTGTGGAGATACAAAGCCTTACAGATGAAACTCCAGAATAATTTAAAAGATAAACTTCAATGTAGCAATATTATCAATTTGCATGGCATTTAGGTTCTCTGTCACTTTACACTTCATGGATTTCATTTTCGTCAAGAAATTAACAAGAAAAACAATTCCTTACATCTGGAGGGTTAGCCATCCCTAAAATAATACCTTCAACTCCCATGCCATTCAGGTACAATTTTTGCCTGACAGCCTGAGAGGACGCGTGCATCATAATCACCAAGTTTTAAATCCAGAAATAACAGGGAAAACATTTGAGAGCGCAGCCCTTGAAATCCAATATTTTAATCTCATAAAGCCACAGACTGCCTTCAGCTCTTTGGAATACACTTTAATTTGAAGGTGTCAGTACACGGGATCTGTGCGTGGAGCTGCAATGAATGCATCCCTTTGCAAGGCTGGTGGCTGGTTGGTGGCCAGTCATGCGAAACCAGCTGATGGACCCCTTCCCACTCCCAACAGGCAGGCCCTGCATCGCGGGACATCCCCGAACTGGCATCGGCTCTGACTTGTAACCTTCCTGGCAGTCTTCAGCAAAGACTACAAAGCTGGAGTGATCAGCCTCCACACCCTTCAGGCATTCCCACCAGCTTGAGGTCAAAGCGCGTTGGCCAGCCAGGCTGGGAAGCTTGCACTGCTGCTGGCTGAGCTGTGTATGTTCTGAAGAAAAACGCTCTTTGCGGCTACGAATCTGGCAACTTTACACACGTTGACTTCACATTGTGTTTCTTTCTTCCTACAGAACATGGCCCTGGCTGAATTTCCATGCTGTTTGGGATAAATGCCTACCCAAACCCACCGGTTGTCCTCCTGACCCAGTGGCATTAGATAAAGAGAATGCTCCTCTATTCTATTCTTACAATGTGCAAGCACAAAGTAAACACTGAATGCTTCTCCCCTCCTTAATGTTTTTAAAGTTGAATATTAATGATTTAAATGTAATTATGAGAGTAGTTTGTGTGTACGGGAAATGTCTCTTCTAAAAATCTGTTTCAGTTCAAGTTAATTCAGACGCTCCATCCATGCATAAGAACAACTGAGCTATAAAATTGGGCAGCGTGTTTTCTGGCAATAATGAGAAGATAATATTCCTAAGGAGTGTTTAAGTGACATCACTATTGATAGGTTAATTAGAAAGAAAATTGTAAAGCTTCTCGAATCATTAGAATAAACTGCCTCCAGTACATGTGAGTTTAGCTGTGGAGTCTTTTTTCTGGCCATATTTTATAGTAATTATTACATGTCTTGTTAAAAAAAGCCAACCATACATATAAACAGAATTTCAGAAGCAGGCTAAATCGGAAGGAACTACATATAGCTTTAATGTAGCAAGGAGGTTTTTCCTTGCTCACGCGTACTTTTAAACTACTGATGGTAGCCTTCTGTACGTTTGCCTCCCTGAGTGCATAAGGAACGGTCTCTAAGCAGGTGTATAGTTCCTGCTTGCACAAAATGAAATTAATTGTGTATGCACATTTTCATTTTATGTTAAATGAGGAAATCTAATGATAAAAGCAGCCCCAAATGATTTGTGCGGAGGGCATTGCTATCTGTCATTTTATTAATGCATTCTATAATTAAACCTCAGGAAAGAGACTAATTACACCTCATTCCTTTTATATGGGCATTCTATTTTTATAACTGAAACATTTTTTGCATATTATTTGTTGCTGTTGTTATTGTTAATGAGTCCAAAAGGCTGAGAGATTGTCTGTACTTGGAGACCAAATAGCAACTCCAGAATATCTATTTTGGTGAATTTCCAAGTCTTGTCAAGCCCTAATATCGTTGCCTGGAATTAGGCACAAGCTGGATATCAGCTGTGCAAATTTCCTCACAGCAGGGAGTCTGTACTGCCTGGAAATCCCAGGTGTAATGCGTGGCCTGAGCAAAGCTGTGGGATATTTCTAGTCTTGGACTCCTTCCAGTGCATTTTGGGTATGTGAGCTTGGGTGTCGCAGGAAGAGACATGGCATGTCTCTTTGGAGAAACTACACTAATGTAACTCATGCCACTTTTGAAGCAACCGCCCACGAAGGTTCAGAGTCACAAACTCTTTTTTTCTGTGGCCAACCAGCTGTTTAAGCAGCTGTGGCCTCTTACCCCTGGAAACACTCAGCTCCTTGTTCCCGCAGAAAGCTGCTCTTGCCTCCTGCCCAGAAGGGGAGGGCACACTGCGGGGAAGAGAGGGGCCACAGGACAAAGATTGAGCTGGTGCAGAGCACGAAATGGCTTTCACACCTCTCCTCAGCAGGTGCTCTAGCTTTTTTTCTTTTCACTCTTTCACCTTTTCCTGAGAGATGGAGAAACATTGGAAGTGCTATTACAAAAAGAGAGCTTGGAAAGTGGAAAATGTGCATGACCAAGTGCAGGAGAGAGAAATGGAGTTTGCAGTGGTGGATGGCTGACAAGACAGCAAAGTGGACTTCTGGTACTACAGCAGACTTGATGCCTTCTGCAGCATTGCTGCAAAATGATCCCTGTTTATGTGAATTAAAGGTGTCAAAGATAAAAGGAAAAGTCATTATGTTACTGGAGTTAATTGAGATACCCTTACTTTTTTAAAAATAGAGCTAAGATGACTCCATGTAGCATAATGTAATATTAATTTCATAATTTATCACCTGGTCTAGGTGAACCTGCTTTGGCAGAGTGTTTGGAGTAGGTGATCTCCAGATGTCCCTCACAACCCCTACCATTCTGTGATTCTGTGATTCTGTAATAGCACGTGTGAGCTATTTCATGACTACAATCATTGATAGGAACCAGTAAAGACTGTTAAAAAAGAAGAAGAAATTTTTCTGGTATCTTCTTGATGGTCTCAGCCAGTTCCCATTACGCAAAAGCAAAGCAAACTCAAGACCTGACAAGTCGATTTTATAGATCCTACATAGAAGCCTAGACATAAATGTTCATGGAGACTGCTTCGTCCAAAGTTGCATCCACACAGGAAAACAGGAACAAACATAAACTCTGACAAGTTAAACACAAAACTGCAAAAAGATTTTGAGGAGGAAAAACACTGAAGAGCTAAGAATATACTTTCAAACATACCAGAGGTGTGGAGCCTGACAGAGAACCAAGATCTCAAAAGACAGTTTGGGTGCAAGGTAGAAAAGACCACAGAAAATAGCTGAATTCTTTGCATTGATATTCGCTAAAGAGGAGGGCAGCAAAACAGAGGGTCTGCTCACCACAAGGGTGAGTCTGAGGAACTGACTCCAACAGCAGGGTCGGCAGCAAAGATTTTATTACAAACTGATGAAAAGGATAGTAAGAAGCCACCAGAAGTAGATAGCTTTCATTCTAAACTCTAAAGGGATTTGGATATGCAGCTGCTGAACCAGTAGCTACAGGATGTAATCTACTGCCCAAATCAGTAAATTGCTGAGTACCAGAAGAATGGGAAGTGGCAAGTGTGACACCAGCCTTTAAGGACGATCCTGGAAAGTAACCAAGCAAGTCTCATGTTCAGTTGAGCAGATGGAAGGAAGCAATAAGGATGGTGAGGGTTAGTTGGCAGATGGATAATGATGATACAGTGGGGAAGGGTCAGTGTGGCTATTGTAGAGGGAAGCCATTCCTCACAGATCTATTGCAGGTCCTGGAGCTGTCAATGACTGTATAGATAAATGTCATCTGGTTAGTATACTGACGTTTTCAGAAAGCTTTTAACAGTAAAGCCTTCAGTAAAGGCTCTGCTGTGGGATGAGAAAGAATAGGGTCTTGTAGGTAAGAGATTAAATTTGAGGAAAAAATTGCTTTATATAAGTGGTCAATTTTCACAATCAAAAGACCTTACCACAGTGATTATTCTGTTCTGCATATTTGTAAATGGCATGGTGAAGAGGTTGAAGATTGGGGTGATAAGATTTGCAGGCAACACAATACCGTGCAGGATTATCAAATCTAAATTTAAAGTTAAAAGCTGTAAAAAGATAGCACAATACTGTGTGCTAAAGCAGCAGGTGAAATTCAGTGGTGATAAGTGCTAAGCGCTAAGAGCTAAGTACAGTACATGTGGAAAATTACATACACAATCACTCTAAATAAACTATTACTCCTGAAGAGACAGATCTCATAGTCCTTGTGGTTAGCTCGCTGAAAATGTCAGCCCAGTCAAAAAAGCAAACAGAATATTAACCATTAGGGAAAGAATAGAGTATAAAGGAGAAACCATCATTATGCCATTCAGGAGCACCAATATCTTGAAAACTGCAGATTGTTGTGGTGCTTCCACCTCCTAATGAATGTGATAGACTGAGAAATGGTTTGGAGGAGGCCGATGAGGCTCGTCAGGGGTAAAGAACAGCTCCCTTATGAGGCAAGATCAAATAGACTGGTAAGCTTCAGTGGGAAAAAGGTGGCTATGATATAGGTCAATAGAATAAGGAATTATATGGTGAATAAAGAAGCAATCATGAGATTATAATGTTGTAGCTACAAACAAAAAGAAAGGACCTTTTTTAACAAAGCAACTATTTAGCTTTGGAATACATTGATGAAGTATATCAGGAAGCTCAAAAGCATGAGCAAATTCAAATAAATGGTTAAAAAATAGTCCGAGATGCTAAATATAAAAATTCTAGCATAAAAAAAAATAATTTGTAAACTGCTGATTGACAGGGGCTTGGATGTTGTGCTACCCAGTGAAGAATCATTTCGTACTTGTCCTGTGTTCCTTTCCTAAGCATCCCTACTTGTCCTTGTTGGAGTGAGGATACTGGGCTGGGTGCGCCATAGGAATGGGTCTGATATCTGTATCCTTTTACCTTCATAGGTGATCTCTCCTAATCTCTACTTGTCACAGTTTGGGAAAATACAGAAGAGATGCTGCCTCTGTCATTCCTGTTGCTGGACAAAGTGTTTCAGTTATCAGAGCAGCATTATTTGGTATGTTTATTTTTTTCTAACGCTCTTGATTCTTAATTTTTAAGGACTAATTAATTTTTTAAACCTGAAAAACTTCATAAATCTTCCATGAAATAGAGATTTAAATATTGTACCTGCCTGTCAACTAAGTATTTTATTCTTAAAATTTCATACTAAAACATTTTTAGCAAGATAATCAACTTTCTTTTGCATAGCTGGCTTGAAGGTTTTCGCTATTAGGCACAGAGTTACAAGGATGCTTTGAATGTGTTAAATTGAGTACATTTTTACAAGAACGACGTTAATTACATGTGTGAGAGGAATATTCTTTCTCCTTACCTTTCTGCAAACAAATTCTAAAAAACACACCCAACTTTTTTGAGAAATGTTGAATAATAGTTCACCTACAGTTGATTCCCTCTCGATTTATTAAGTTTTAGTATTGTCAAAATATATTCAGGGTCCCCAGGGACCTCAGTTTGCATTTCTTTGTTGTGCAAACACAAGAATGTTGATGAGCTTTATGTCTGCATGTCAATATACTCTTCCTTGAGTTCTGCCAATTACAGTAATGCGGCATCTTGCCACAGGCTGGCATACAGCTCGTATGCTCGAGTATCCCAGTTGAATTCCCAGAGTTCAGATCAATCACACCCAGTCTCACTACAAGTGAGATTGGACAGTGATGTATGTAGCAGGGAATTGGCGTGTGAATGAGATTACCCCAAAGGGACATGCCATTCGGTGGGAAAGCATGGCTAACATCTTCCTGTACTGTTCAGATGGATCACAAATCACAAAGTAAATGGATGGGACTAAGAATACCTTTGTCTTTGTGCTCCATTGTAATGACAGTGCTGACATTCGCTGAACGCTTACTATGCAGGTAAGATTTATATTGCAGCATAAAGTGAGCCAGGTATTCTGGAGGTTTTAAGGGTAAGTGCTACTTATGTAGCAAAGATGGGCTACTTAACTGACATTTATCACTCTGTAGGCACTTGTCTTTCAGATGTGTGCACAAGACCTTAGTCAAACAGAGGCTGGGGGAGCACTATATGCTCCTGGTGTGTTTCTCTGTCCCTTATGTGTGGGCATAAGGTCAATATTTTATATCTAAATATTAGTGACTTTTCAGTGGGCCTTCCGATGACCTTCCCGAGCCCTCGCTCATGGTAAGTGCTCAGCAGCTGACTCCTTACTGCTCCCAGCACACCACCTGGGGAAGATCTTTTTGGCTCTTAGGACCTACCACTGCTCCTTCCACTTTTATGTTTGCTGTGACTACAGTAGAGTTGCAAGAGGCTTTCCAACAGCAATACCTACTTTTCTCCAATATTCTGAACATACAACTTCACTGTCTTTTAAGACCTGGAGGTTTGCATGGGTCAATATCTCGAAGTCTTCAGCTTTCTTACTGATCCAAAATAGGATCCAAAGCTTTTGCCATAGCAAAAACTAAGGATTACACTAGCCAGTCCTTGGTTTATTTTTGGATACAGTGATTGCCCGAAATATTTGTAGGAAGGTCATGACCGATCAAGCCGTTCTTGCCTTCTTCCTATTTTCTTGCTGCAGCTTTCTTGATTGTGTAAAGAAATGTTTGTATCTGTCATCTACTATCTCTACTGTGTGACATCTGCTTGCATCCTATTTTTAATACTTTTTGCTCTAATCACCGTAAAGCTGAGCTGAGCTACTTCTTGCTTGCCATACTTACTGACTGCAAAAACCTCAGGTGTATTCCACTGCAGAATGTAAGAAATAACCCTTTGATGTGGGGTTAATCAATGAGGGAGCATCTCAAACAGATGCTCTATTCTTCGTTAGAAGAAATCTAGGAGAGGTTTTGTACCAGTGAGGAGCCAGTGCAAGTTGTGGGGTCTGCACAGCAACGTGCTCTTAAAGATTTCCATTTACTGTAGAATAAGAAATCATTCATTCTTCCTTTTGAGCTTTTATTGGATGGTCTCTGACAGGAAGCAATCAGTCCTGTTGAGGATCAGTGCTTTTTCATATTTACCCCTTTCTTTTGGCAATAGGACTACAAAAAGCTGAGATAACCCTGCAGAGACTGTGTTCTGGAGAGATTGAAGAAATATGACAGTAATGCATGGAGAGAAGAGTCACAAAGATTAGGGGAAGGTCCCTGTGTCTGAAGCTACAGGAACCGTACGTGATTTCTGGTACAAAATTTAACCTTGGAATGGGAATATTATAAACAGTGTACGTGGTAGCCCAGCCATTTCTGCTTGGATTTTGTCTTCTCTGAGATGCAAGACAACAGCTACTAAAAATACATTTTAAAAAGAATGATGATACTTTACACATGATGATATGGGCTTAAAAGAAGTGTCTGTGGAAGCCGTATTATGTTCAAGCCTCAGACAGGGAATGATTCCTTAATTGGTAGAAACAGTTGACTTTGATCTTTTAAAAACCTAGAAATCAAGGTCTGCTAAAAAGGGATACAGTGATAAAATGACTAGACGAACACCAAATTAAATGTGTGTAACAACAAGCAGTCAAAAAAGCTGAAATGGAAAAATCCCATGATGAACACAGAAGTAAAAGACTTCTGCTTTGTGTGGTATAAAAGCCTTTCGATACATTGTAGGGACATAATTAACTAAAGCTGCTCTAAACTTTGCCAGCTTTTCAGCCCTGCCTATCTACCCACTGAACCCAGAACAGCTCAAGTGACTTCTGGGTGCCTGACTTGAGACGTTCAGGAGTGTCCTGCTCCACAGAGATAGATTTATATTCTCTTGTTAAACTCCACTGTTATACAGTTTACAGAGCCCAGATAGAGAACTGCTTACATACTGCCCATTCCTTTGAGAAGCCTGAAGAGTTAGTCTTGATCCTAATTGATTTCTTCCAGAAGACATTGTTAGCAATAGCCAACTCTTACATGACACTCTACTGTTTAGAAGCCTGGCCTCTAGGCTTTTCAAAGGGGACTTAAAATTATGTCTCCTATAGCTTAAGAGAGGGCTTTAATATCAGGTTATGGGTTTCACAGGCACTCTGTCCCTCTTATTGCAAACAAGGATGCACAAGTTTGTTGTCAGAAGGAAAAAAACAGATGTTGCCTGACCTTGTATTTGGGACACTAACAAAGAGGGAAATGTCAGTTTTGAATGCTGTCAAATGCTCATACGTGGGTTTTAACAGCAGTTTCAAATGTAATGCTTATGCCTTCCATGATCTGAAACTTCAGTTCTGTTTTCTTCTAAATAAGAGACAGGCTCCCTCTTGTCTGCTTGCCTTTTTTTCACCCTTGGCTCTTGAATACTGAATTGTCCCTTTTTCCTAGGTATAATATTTGGTTTAGGTGGATGAAGTTTCCTGAACAACCACAGATAAGATTGGTGTGAAGTCTGTTATCTTGGGGAAGGACAAAATACACAAATTGTGCTAGTTTGCAGAACGCGGTGAACCTGACCACAGCACAGGTTGGTTACTGTTGTGGGTCTCACTGTGCTGCTCACTGGGCAAGCTAGAACAGACCAAGCAAGGCTACACACATTCCTGTGCAGGGGCAACACAGAGGCTCATAATTGATGCTGTAGGAGATTCCTGTCCTTTGTGCCTGTTTTTATCTCCAGCTGTGTACAGCTGAAACAAAGAGAGGGGCACAGACAGCAGGAAAAGCAGCAAACAGAAAAAAGGATTGAAGAGGGAAAGAAGGACTGCAAGGCATGAAAGATATAAAATTCTGCAGTGCCTGTATTTCAGATGTCTGTTCTGCAATATATAAGAAAAATCTACAAAAGAATGAGAAAAATAATTTAGTATTAGGAGATATGAGGAAGCTAGAGATAGGGATAACTGGTGTATGTGGACTAAGAAAAATGAGTTGACAAGACAATAAAACTAGAAATGTCAGAGATGAGAAGTATGACTTTCGTGGAAGATGTGAAAAAAAGGATGTAACTCACAAAGTGACAAAATGACACAGATGCACATTATGTATAAAAAAACACATTTCACCCTCATTCTTCATGAATTTCGCATTCACTAAACCCATTTGTGCAAGTTACCCTGTATCTTTGCAGCCCTCAGCCACAGGCTCTTTGTTTGATGCTGGTTTCAATAAGCATGCTGGCTGCAGGAGATATCATTCAAGGCAATAAAAGATCTGTTGGTCTATCTCACGTGTCTAGCAAACACCACGACCATCCTTAACAATTCTCCTGAGAGCAGTCAGTAGTTCCCCATCTCTAAGGCAGGAAGGGATAGAGATCCGCAAGCAGGGCTCTGCCTGTCATTGTCCTCAATGTGAGACAAGAAGGCAAATTTGGGTTATCGTGAGCCTCATCTAAATAGACCTGTAAAATTGTTGCCAGTAGCATTTGAATCTTCAAAGGCTGTGGGGACTGTGCTCCACAGTGGCTGTGTTATGTCCCTCATCTCTGATGACTGATTCACTCCTATCACTGGTAGTGTGTACGCCATATTCCTGCCCTGCTCTGAGACTAGGCCTTGCAGCTTTATTTTTCAATATTGCCATCACCAATTAGCTTCAATTTTTTCCCCTGATGTTAGGATTACTCAAGAAATGGAGTCCTGATGTGCTCAGACCTCTGCTAGTTCGGGATGAGATATCAAAGGCAGTAATAATTGTCCAAACTTTTCTCATGGTTCTTTTGATACATCCTTGTCTTACGGAGCACAGACATGGTCCTATTCAGTCCTTTTTTGCCACAGTGTGGACAGAGTCTTATATGTCTGGTACCCCCTCATCCTGAAGAAGAAAGGAGGGTGGAGATAAATTTTTAGAACTTGGAGCTTTCAGTGAGTCTATCTGCCATTTAAAGTTTTGGATAGTCATGTTTTCTTTTGTAGTCTTTTCCTTAGATCTAACAAAAATTTTCTTTGTTCCTCCTAATCTGTAAGATATCTTGCTCGTTGTGAAAATTCACAAAATTTACTGGAAGTATTTTGAGTCACGTTTCAGGTTCTGTAAACCTTTGCTGTGACGGGCTTTTCAGAATTCATCATAGTAGCTTGCTCTCTGCTCAGCTGTCAGAATTAAGAGGGATCTGTATTTATTTCCAGTGTAGCAATGAGGTTCCCCCCTACAGAGGTCTTCTGTGAGGACTCTCCATATGTTTTATCCACGAATTGCAGTAAAATCCTACCAAAGTTAATCATGGTATATGACCTAACATATGGTTTTATATGAAGTTACACAGTTACAGCTGTGACTTTCCAATGCTGGTTGAGAATAGTTTACCAACCATGTAGGCAGAGGATGCATGTGAAGAAACACTTTTTCCTGTAGACTTCTGGGTCCTTTGATGGACATTTCCTTCCTGTGTCCAGTGACAGATGAACCCAAGTTAAACTAGGATGTATGCTTGGGCTTTCTGCAGAAGCAGAGTCTATGAGCCCAAATAGAAGTCTCAGTGCATGTAAAAGTACCTTGACTAAGAACAGTGTAATAAGCCTGTGGAAGTTTTAAAACTGGTTTTAAGGGAATAAATTGTTGAAACTTAAGACATAGCGCCATGTCTATATAGGCTGGCAAAAAGCGATCCTTGAGTAGAAAAGCGATATGCTGGTGAGACTGATGAACTCTGTACGACATCAACTCACTAGTCTTCCACCTTTCTGGTTCCCAGAACAATTTCATGGAAAATCAAAGTAGAAAGCTCCATCAGTCATGAAGGGCAATTAAAGATTATTTTAGATCTTGTGATTCTAAAATTGAGTGTTCCTCAGTGGATTTGTTTCCAGTAAAAACACAAAGTGCCTAGCATGTTATTCCCAGTGAGAAGGAGGACCAGAACCTCTGATTGGAAATGGTGATGTGATAAAAAAACTTCATTAAACCTTTTCCCCCCTTCCATCGATTTTTTCAAATCCAGACAGTTCTGGCAGGGCCAGTGGAAGACCATCACTCCCAGTGCTTTTCCTTCTCAGTCTATAAGCCTGTTCTCTCATCTGCTCCCAAGATTCACTGGAGTTCATAAAAGCCTGAAGATCAAACTGAAAGTGTCATAAGGATGCCCTGATTTCGATGTCACTTTTTTAATGTTGTTTCATCATTGTCTTTTTGTTCAATTTCTCTTTGTTCCTTTTATTGGTCTATTGTATTCCTTTCTTACTTACCTTCCTCAGTAATAGATCTACTCTATTTTCTTTTACAAGAGATAGTTCCATACTGATTTTTTATTTCCATCTGATTTCCTGTAATCTTAGCTTTTACTTCCTTAAATTTATACTCTGCATCTATAATGCATAACACTTTTACCTGTATTTAGACCTCAGAATCTTTTGAATGTGTGCTGATAGACTTTCAGATTTTTTAAACAGGTGTCCAAGTGTTGGGCCCATCCCATACTATGGCTTTGCAGTGTCCACTAACAGAGTACAACATGCAGACTTTGACTTGCCTATCTGAAACTGTCTTCAGTTACAGATTGCAATGCTTCAATTATACAAATTTATAAACCCACCAGTATAGATGTAGCTGTATTATTTTAAAGTACTTTATGTTCTTTTGTTTATTTTTGTAAAGTAGGGAGATTTCTATCAATATGAACGCGTCTTTATCAGGGCTTTTTATGTTTCATTATGTGATCTATTTTTTTCAACAGCTTAGCTGGTTTAATTTTTCTTTTCTCGGCTTGGTGAATGGGGATAATGGTGGAGTTATGTGCATTATTTCTTTCTATAAGCATGATCTGCACCTTGTGTTATCTGCTTCACGTTTTTCTGTAAGGCTTCAGTTAAATCAAAGAAGGCTGTTCAAGCAGGAGGAACAGGAAGCAAAACAATGATGGAGATAAGTGGATCGTGAGAAGAACTATTAGCTGGAAAATGCTCCTGGTAAGATCCTACCACATCAGCATGGTTTCCTATCCCCAGTGTTGAAAGCTTAGGATCAGAGAATCTGATCTTTAAAGACGATGGTATGTGAAGCGAGAAGCACTGAACAGATTTTTGCATGTTTTGCTATAGGGATGCATTTGTGAAACAGAGAGATACAGAACTGCAGGAGGCAGTCTGGGGGTCCCAGCCAAGAAATGGGAATGAACCTCCATTATCCACAGTACATGTAAACTGAGGGAAGGAGATACGTGTACAGAGTTCTGCTTCCTTTGCTCATCTTCCTCCATGCTCTATTCCTTTCAGCAAATGTTATTTTTTGTTTTGTTTTCCCATTTTTACTTTGAAGAAGCTCGCTCTTGAGCTTCTGCTGTCCATCAGTTACAGGTCACTGAAGATAAAAGTCTTGCAAGTTCCAAACCCATTTGTGACTGTCAGGTTAAAATGGCTGTTAAACAGGAGTGTACAACACAAGACTCAGTGACAAGGCTGGAGGGTAAAACTCATTCCAAAGAATGATGCTTTTAAAGGGGAGAAAAAACACAGTTACAAGTATCTGGCCAGAATAACACTTGGCTGTGTATTGTGGCCAGATCAACAAAAAAGCTTTAAAATAAGTTATTTTAGAAAATACGTTAACAATTTTCATTATAAGATACAGGATTTTTCCTAGGGAAATTGAAAAAAGCTCTGTATTTGTGTTACACACTTTTTATATTTAGGCTATGCACAGAGTGGGTAGCCTAACTTTATTCTGTGGTACTAGTTTGTTCAAATGCTGCACAGATTTTAATAGGTTATTCTGCCTAATACAAGTTATTATTTGAAATGAACCCTCTCCAAAGGCATTGTTCTTCTGTTGTTCCGTAGTCTTAGCCATATGTGACTCCAGAGCTTATTAAAAGCACAACTTTTTCCCCATCTTTAATCACATTATGGCTGCTAAGGTACATCTTTCTTATGGCTTTTCATTGAGAGCAACTGACTATGATAGTGCTACAGTAAAGGAAAGAATGAAAACACTCACCAGAGAAGATATTCTTAATTTAAAGCTCTTGTTGCAGCATTAATTCACCTATATTTGACAAATATTGTGGGAGTATTTCTGAGTTGCCTGACTGCTTGCCTGCCTGGCTTCCTCCTCACAGTGATGGCTGATGCCATTGCTCCTGTGTGCAAGCTCCCAGAGCCAGGGGTTTGCACTCTGGGGTATGACTGAGGACTAACTGAGTTCTACAATTCTACAAAGTGGGCAAGTTAAGAGCCATTTGAAGCATAATAAAACTCCTGAGTTATATACATAAAGTCTCTGATCGTATATTTAAACCGAGGACAGTGCTCTTTCAGTATGAAGTCAAACTTGATGTGATTGTTAGGGTCGTGAAACAGAATCTGTGTTACAATGATGACATTTGCAAAATCTGCTGTTACTACTGTACAGAACACAATTTCCATTTCTCATCTTTATAATTAAATATTCAACAAGGCTGCACTAATTAGATACATAAACAATTTTTTTATGTTGACTCTTGGTAGTCTCTTTCACCAATGTTCTCTCCTTCTCTTTTTCGTGTACTCACTATTCTGCAATGTATCAGCCACCCTTGATGAGTTTATACCTCCTCTTTAGCACAACTGGAGAGATTAAACTCGTCTATTTTTGATTAGGTAATTTTTTCTACACAGAACACGTATTTTTTTTAGCATGGAATTTCTTAAGTGAATGCTTTTAGATTTCATATTTGCACGTAGTGTTATTATGATTTCTACAAAAACAGGACTCAAGTGCACCAAGACCTATGCAGAAAAATAGTGAAAACTGATCCCTACAAACAAGATTGAATGATATCAATAAACAAACTTGGCAAACACTATGAAGGCAACTTGATTAAATTAGTAAAATAACACAGACCATGTCTTAGGTTTCATAGTTATCCACTAAGTGTCATATGGCTGTCACTTTGCTTTTGTGGTTAGAGACATAACTGTTAATTATGCTGATATTATTATCAAAGAAACATCAAACTTTTCGTCAGAGATTTTCAAGTTGCTCAGATATGAGTGAAAGAATGAGAAGATAAATGTATTACACAGTAAAAGCTATTATCAACAAGAAGTAATACATTTATTTTGCAAAGAAACGACACAGACCTACTATATGTTTCAAATAATTTCTTGAACTCCTATGGAACAAGTTTATATTATAAGAGGTATTTGACATTGGTTCTTTAAAACCGGATCAGAGATGAAAAAAGTGCTTTCTCTTTGACCCCACCACCAAACAGATCTGTAAATGTTGAAAAAAAAATTGTTACAATGCATTTTACTTACCCTCATCCTTCCATTCCTTATTGCTGGTCCATCTTCTGCTAACCTCAACACATACAAATCCATTTTGTACTCCCTTCCTCCTCGAATACTAAACCCAAAACCTTTGGCTCCTTTCTCCAAATCAACAGTGAAATAATCAAAGTCCTATACAGACAAATACAAAATGAAAGACAGTTAACCATATGAATGTCATGGTATGCATTCAAGAAAACTTTAAAATACATCTCTTCAAAAGTGCATCTGTCCAACTGATATGAGTGAAGGGACCTTCAAAGCATACTTCTGCACTGACAGACTGTGCCCATTTCTGAAAAGAGACTTTAGCAAAATGTAAATGCCTGAGTCTAAGCCACCCTGAAAGGGCATCTTCCAGCTGTTGCCTGGTACCAAAAGCTCTCTAGATGGTTTCCATATTCATCCTCAATACCTTCATGTCACCTGAGTGTAACTGTTTATGTCTGTGCAGGAGTGCTGATTTGGCCAGGAGGTAGCAGTCAGTTCCTGTATAAGCATCATCACAACTCAAAATTAGTAGGAGAGACACCTCCTAGATTCCCAGCAGAACTTAACATAATCAGCTGGCTGGACTGCGTGGAGTCACAAACTACAACAAATCTCATCTCTTTGGTTAAAACATGTGCCTTGAGGAGAAGGTGGGAAGCAGGAGATCTGAGTTTCACTCTTTCTGTGTCCTGCAGAGACTGAGATCCATCTTTCCATTTTTTTCCTTGGTGGACCCTAACTACCAGTCCCATAGAGGTGTCTGGGTGGGAAGTTGCTCTGTTACTCCTGATCCATTGGCAGCCAGGATTGCAAGAGCCATGAGAGCAGGAGGAAAATAAGAGCAAGCTTGGGTGGTGTAGACCAGCGGTTAGAGAATTAAATTGGAGATGGTGAGAAACAGGCAGTCTAAGCATCTCTCTAGATGCTAAGAAGGATCTCATAGGGTATGCGCATGGGGATAGGGATTTGATATTTAGATACTGAAATGCATAAAATTTTCTGAGTTCTCTGGATGCCATTTAAGAATTTGGATATTCCATTGAAAGGGTTTATGTGTCTGGCTTTGAAAATATGTACATAGAAACCACATATATATGGCTCCAGCATATATTGCCCAGAAGTTTACATTATCTTAATATTTTTCTGACCTCTGTTTTTTTTTGCCTTTATGTAAGGAGAAAGGAGGATTTTTTCAAAAGTCTGAACTTTGGGCTAATTCCTCAAACCTTCACATCTCTCAGTAAATATTTGTCATCAGCAGAGTCTTGTCCAAGGTAACATAACTCTTCATCTAACATTTATTTCTTTGAATTTGTAATAACATGCCTGATGTCGAAGAAACTAGTTGCGCAAGCTAGTTTCTCCTCATCCAGACTGTTCCCAACAGAAATGTAATTATATCAGTCAGGATTCACATTTATTTGTTTATTTATTCAGATGAGATTAATTTTCAACAATGCTGTAGAAATGCAGTCTGACCTGAGTACATCCACTGCTTGATGACTGTATTATGTTCCTACGAATAAAAAAAATCCTCTGCTGATGCAAAGGCAATTTATTTTAGAACTTTTATTTTAACTCCACTACCTTAAAAATATCATTTATTTAACATTAAAGTCACGCAATTATAAATGTAGTATTATTTGACAGATCACATAGTTCTTCATTAATATTAACAGTTTTGAAATAATTTCCTCTACAGAGGAATAGTAACTGAGAGTAAAAACAATAAAGGTGCCTTTTCCTTCTATAATGTCATCTTTTTTGCCAATATACCTGATGTCTCCCTGAAGACCTAATGCTCTCTGGTTAGGAGTGCTGTAAGTATTTCGGTTTGTACCTGGGGCTGCCTGTACTCTGACAGAGGGTACTGCCTGGTGTCGGGCGAATGCTGCCTGTAATCTATCAGGGGCGGCTGCCTGTAGTCGAGAGGTGGTGGCTGCTGGTAGTCCATCACCGGAGGGTGCCTGTAGTCCAGCGGAGGCTGTCGGTAGTCCGTTGAGGACTGCCTGTAGTCTGTAAACGGAGGTTGCCGGATGTCAGGTTTCACGTCTTGCCTGGCTTTTACTTCTGACCTATAGCTGAGAAAGGCAAAACGACTTCGCTTCAGCGCGTGGCAAAACATTGCGAATATGCATTACACGCAATACGGAGGAGTGAAAGCAAACGGCCTGACTGCAAAATTGCATAAAACAAATTTTCACGGAGCAAACTTTTGAGGGTAAATAGTCGAGGCATCCAAAAAAAGTGAGAGCTTTTGAAACACAGACATAAGCAATTTTGCCTTAGGTCATACTGTGCAATTTTCCAGCTCGTACCAGTGAGATCAGGATTAGGCTCGAGGGGCAGGCACAGGACAAGCACCTTGATTCCCACTTATCTTGCCTACTTAGAAGATGAAACCGCATGTGAAAACACCCGCAACACTCACTACAAAAACACGCACTGAATTTTTAAAGTGCTTTTTTCCAGAATCAAGATTTCTATAGAGTAAATGGAACATTAGTGCAGACATTTATAGCCCCTCTGTTTCATTGACAGAAACTATTATTACTGTGAGCTTCTTAAGGTTAAAAAAGGATACATTCTTTGTACTAGCTGTTATCTTTTAATGAAAGGTAGTCTTTGAAATAACATCTGTTAATATAGTGTGCCCTATTATTTTTACACGCTCCCTATAATGCTATCTGGCTACAAGCCCATAGAAGGTCACATCAGTAGTTATGCACAGACGTAACACAGGGTGAAGGGAAAACAAATTTGTTTAACAAAGAATTAATAAAAAGTGAAATATTGCTTTAATTGGTAACTGGTTACAGGAAGATGAGTGCTAACATTTCAAAGAAAATGGGACTTTCTGTTTTACAGCGACTAGTTAATGTACTCAGATGGGAATGAGTGTCTCCCTTACTACATGGAAATCAGTGCAGAATGGCATTTCCCACTTCAGGGAGAAGTAAAGAATATTTCTTACTGCAGACCTCAGTTCCTTGGCCGTGTAACCTGCTGAATGGGCACAAAGGAAGTCCTGAACCTTTCTAGCAAGGTAATTCAGTAATAGTGGTTTGAGTTAGATCTTACAAAAAATTTCACATAGCGGATGTTTTTACCCTCTCCCCTCGGTGCATATTTTTTTTCCTATACAGGAAATATACATTTCAAACTCTGCGTTAATATTGGTCCAGGAGTTTTCAGTCAACCAAGTGACCATGTATGTACAGGTACACATGCAGATACAGGGACACATATAAACTATGACAGGGATTTTGAAATGTACTTATGGATTAAAAAAAAATTGCATTCTGAATAAATGATAGCATTGTTTTGGATTATGTTAATTTATCTATGTAAAGATAATCTAAATAATCTAAACATTTCAAACTATTATATGTTTCAAAACTTCATTACTCTATTAGTACCATTACAGTAATGTTATGGCAAATCTTCCTACACACTAGCTTTCATCAGCTAAATGTCTAACCAGACACAAAAATAGCAGAACTGTTTCCCTTTGACTCTTCTGGGAAGGTGAAATTAGTCTACTGCCACATGTTCCTTTAAAACCTATACATGGCATCTATAGTAAGACCTGCATGTATACATGCAATCCTCTTACTTTCTTTACTCAGTATCATGATCCTGTAAAAAGAAGTCGGAGAACAAACACGCTTACTGTGATACTAAGCCTTATTAATGTTGGAAGTAGACATAGTAGTTAGTATTCCTAAGAGTTTTAAATATCTTATGGTATTTGACTTTTATTTTGATACAGAAACAATGTATGTGGCTATATAAACAAGTGGTAATATGACTTAAAAAATCTAGTGAATCTAGTGAAAAATGCTACTGTTTGAATGAGCAATTTCTGGCTAAGAGTCATCCTTAGGCAGGCTCCCAATATACAAACACAGCTCTATCCCAGAAGATGATGGTTGTATTTACAGTTGGAGGCACTGTAATTTTTGCTGAATATGTAAATGGTGACATGAGCAATTATAGCTTATGTTTTTCAGTGAAACTATTACAGAATTTCTTTTTGGAACTTTAATTCATATAGTTTACTGGTCCCCTCTGAAAATTCCCAATTCAACAGACATTTAATACTGACTTAAAACTGCACAGAGAGACTTTTGTGAAAGCTTTGATTGGATTTTGTCAGAAGCATATGTCTTCTAGGAGGTGATCACTTTTGGAAAAAGGACTCAATGAAATATAAGGCAAAGAAATTTGCCAAGTGTGACTAATTGAGAGAAAATAATTTTGGGCAAGTGGAATTGCTACATCTGTTAAGCAAGGAGAATTAGAGGGCACAATGTCTAAATCACAACCGAACTCAAGTATCTCCAGAAGCAAAAAGTTACAAGTCTTTAACTGGCGTCTACTATTTGGAGAAGAGGGTCTTGATGAGGTATGTTGGTTACTGAACATTAGCATAAAGACAGTCAGTGTAATCAGCCTCATTTAACATGCCAAAAAATTAATCCCAAGACTAAATAGTGTTGATTGGAGATCACAGAAAGTTGCATCATCCCGCAGCCTGAGCATGCTTTTTATATATACAGCTTTTAATACAGCTGGTCACAAAATTTCTATCCCCCTACCATTTAATTTCCATCACAGACAAATTCGTCAATGCATATGCATAAATTACACATGATAAATTGGCTGGAAAATGATACCCCATAGATAAAACCTGTTATAAAAATATCTTCCTGACTCCAGAACTCTAGTAGACAAAAAAAAGACACGTAAGATCGTGAAAAAAAAAGCCACCTCACGATCAGATACTGATATACCCATATTTTCTAAGTTGCAGTGATATAAGAAAGTATGTCAGCAATGAAATCATTAATGAGGAATACTTCAACGCTTAGTTCCTTGGCAAACATAGGATCCTGATGGACGTTTGAGGAAGTATGGCTAGACCTTTGTTCCTAATAACATGTTTCATACCTGAAGAAGATTCACAGATCATCCTGGCACGCACAACTCATGCTCTGCGAGCGCAATCAATCACGGCGCCGTGGCTCGTCAGAGCCCCACGAGCGGTGGCTCGCAGATGCTAGAAACAGCACGAAGACCCGGCACAAGGGTGTCCCGTGGTCCTCACAGGAGGCAGAGGCTGGAGGAGCCGCTCTTACCTGTTTTCGTGTCCCTGCAGCTGGAGGGGCTGCGGAGGCGGTGGCTGGGCGACGGGGCTGTGCTGGGCAACGGGGCTCTGCTGCGCCAGGGGGCTCTGCTGGGCCATGGGGCTGTGCTGCTGGGCCATGGGGCTCTGCTTCTCCGAGCTGGGCGCCGAGGCCGGGCTGTTCAGCTCTGCGTGATGGAGAGCTGGAGATTAAAGACCTGTCGCGGCGCGGCATTTAATAAAGGGCAAAGGTAGACAATAATCATTTTGGGTCACACGCTGCCCCTGAAAATTTACGCTTTGTTGCTTTTACTCTCTTGGGTTATAATGAGATTTTAAGACATCTGAACCTAATGGGCTCCTTTTGATAGTCTGTGGGATCTGAAATCTTGGTCACTTCTATAACTCCAGTTGACGCCTCCATTATTTAAAACCCAATTGAACAAGGCAAATGGCTTCCATGTTTCATGTTTTCTTTTAAAGCCTAGAAATACTGATATTTGAAAACTTTTCATTTTGAGAGAATGAACAATTTTATTGCTTTCACCACTGTTAGGGGATGACAGACTGTCGTCACAAAAGCTGAAACACTGGTGTGCTTGTGTTAGCTCCTGTTGTCTTTGAGCTAAACAAGAGTTTCCTATCTTTTGTAAATCTTTGGGGACTGTGAACAGTAAAACAAATTTCAATAAATTCCGACTAACCAGCTAACCCGATGTTTTATTTTGCTGTACTGTGCCAAATGGCCAGGGTTTCACATAGAAACACAGCAGAAAACAAGAATCCTTCTTTCCAAACAACATAAAATTCAAAAAGACAGGGAGGCTGGGGTAGGAAATGTGGCCTTGTAGCCTTTTTACAAATAAAGGATGCCAATCTTCCTTCAGGTTCCCTGCTGCACTTGGGAAAAGGCACATTTGGCACTGAGCTCCTATCGAATACATTTCTCCCAACACACTGGCAGTTGTGTTGCTCATCATTAAGAAGTGTAAACGAGAGAGACTCCACCCACAAGAGGACAGAGCACTGCAGAAGTAATTGCTCATGCATTATTAACAGAAAAGGTACACATTATGTTTTTTTATTCCTACTTGCAACAGAATGAGTGAGGCCGGTGTGGTGTGGTGCAAAGGACCCAGAATGGACATGTGTATGGCTGAGCATCCCTAACAGCAGTACCTATGCACCATCCAGATCTTGCCTCATTTTGTATTTGAATCTAGTCTGAATTGTGACTGATTTTATTTTTTATTTTTTAACGTGAGAGTTTGTCCCCTATGACTGCACATTTCTAATGGGTCTCTACTTATTTAATTTATGCTCATAATTCTTTAAAAAATTTTGGCTACTTTATTAAAAATCTTTTCAATTTAGCCTTAATTGTCAAAAAAGCTTGTGTATTTGCACTTAAAACACTCCTGATGCAGGCATAAGCAATACTTGTCTGTGTAATTACTATGCTTAAGGCTTTAATTGCCCATTTTGCATCTGTGAGTCTCTTTTGTATTGCAGAGTTTCAGAGGCAAAGATTGGGAATGTTGTCCCTCATTTCTGCATTACTCTCATAACTATGGATGAACTAGTCAAATCATAAGCTGCTTCTAAAACTGCTTTGCATTTATATGGTATTTTTCACCTGAAAGTACATTACAGAGGTATTAGATTTTTTCCTAATTTTATAAGCTGGGAAGCTAATATCAGAAGGCAAATGAGGTGTCCAGTGTCACACAGTCACACAGGGAAGCCATGCCTTGGCCACAAATCATTTCTCACCACTAGAACCCAAGAACATCTTGTAGCGCTGCATCTCAGATGCACCTCTGCTTCCTTTCTAATTGAAGGTATCTGTCTCTAACACTGAACTATTAGCAATTTGCTAATATGAATTAATCTGGGTACCAGGGAGGCCTGAATAAACTGCATAGACTGCATATAGCATCACACTTGTTTGTAGATGCTTGCAAAACTGACCTCCGGTGATTATACAGCAGCTCTTTGGTGTGAATTCTGAGCTCGCGTATGTTTGTGGTTTTCTCTTCACTGAATTTATTTAACAAAGTAGTTAAATTCCCCCAGCTGCAGTCCATGGCCAATGTCAGACTATTTCCTTGTCCCATTGCTGGATGCAGCAGCAGAAGGTGAAGGTCATCTAACTGGAGCATGGATCATTAAGTAATTACATTGCTTGCTGTGTGACATTCCTAGCTCTAATGGTATTTGTTACTGAGATATAAAGCCACAGTCTCATTAATACAGTACAACTCATACAACAGTACAGCACATTGCTAAAATAAAAGAAGCCCTCAAATCAACCCCAAAATCCATGAAACCAACATCAAAAGATCTTCACTGATTAGCTGTGGAGTAATGACCAGAATAATGAGTCTGTCCCCTTCTCCTCACATTACAAATGAGATAATTTAGGGTTCAGTTCTTTCCTGCCTTGTGCATTTATAGTGATATACATGGAGGAAACTACCAAATCTGAACTCTTCCTTCACATCACTTTGTCGCAGGTAGCTGGTAGCTGAACACGCCTGGTGACAGCCATTGTAGTCCTTGTGAGTCACTCTGCCAAACTTTGGTTTGGTTTATAGCAGGATATAATGAAATGAACTCAAAACCTGGCTCTTTTTTAGGGTGCTTTTCTGTGTAGAAGACAATTCTTCCAAATGATGTTAAAACTGACTTGGTACTCAGCTCGCTCTCAGGTTTTTCCAGGTTTGCTTTAAATACCCTTTTCATAACCAGAAACCTTTTCAAGAATTCAGATATTATTCGAGCTAGTTCTAAGGCTGTAATTTTGGTGTGCTGTATGTTACAGCTGAGAAAGAGAGACAAAAGATGTTCTTTCAAGCGGTGACATAATTCAAGCTAATTGGAGGCTACTTAAAATTTTCTTCCTCTTTTTAAGGGCCATTGACTTACCCTCCTGAGGAATGATGCGAAGAGTTACACTGAGACCTGCATCTTTAATTAGCTTCACAATATCTGCATGAGGCATGTTAATAATAGACTGGCCATTCACAGCTAAGATCCGGTCTCCAACTTTAAGTTTTGCACAGCGATCCGCAGGACTTCCATCAATTATCCGCCCTATTTTATGGGGTACAGCTAGACAAAGAACAATAGTCACAGTTAACATAGTGCTGAAACAAGTGGTGATGTTGACACGCAAAAGAAAATGAGCTCATTTGGAAGAAAGTTCTATATGAATTAAAAAACAGCTTGTTTTTAAGTATACAAATTCTTATACAATGTCGTTTGCTTTAACGCAGTACAGATTTCACTAAAAATTCAGAATTCAGATGTGCATATATATATGAAGTCCAAAATCAGTTTATGGTTCAGCTGGTTTGCAAACATGTCATGTAATAAGATAATAAACAGATCAGGAGAACAATAAGGCATTAAAACAGTGAAGGGAATAAATTTGCACAATAAGCAGTAGTCATAAATTGCCTCCCACCTCCTTGTTTACAGAATTTCTTTATTTGTATGTTGCAACAGAGGCACTACAAACATGATTTATTTTATATACAAATGGATGTTATTACTGAAAATGCCCAGGTTTCACTAAATTGTTCTCCTCCTCCATTCAAATATGTTAATAGATAAATAGAAATCATACTGAAGATTTATTGAGATGTGCAGCTTTCTAATTAGATACATGCCAGCATGAATTTACAGTTAATTATGAGTGCATAGACACATTTACTACATCAAATAGACACCCCCCCATACTCAAAACATTACAGATCAACTTTGCTCTTCCTTTTGCTCTTCTCTGTGGTTCTGCACCTTTCTGTGTACTCCATCCATCCTCTTGTTCTGTCTTTTCCCTCAGTTTCCACTGAATTTTCTAAATATTACTCTTTATCTTTCTCCCAGTATTTCTTTCCTATTCTCCTCTGTTTTTTAACTAAATGCATATTCTATAGCTGACTCTTCTTTTCTCTCAATCTAGGTTTCCTCAAAGAGCATGCTATTTTTCTTTCTCTCTACTACTTATAGATATGCTTATCACAATTGAATTTCACTATATATTCTATTAATATCCTAATGGTGTCTGAGTATCCCTCACCAATCCCACACTTCAGTCTTGGCAAACAGCACAAAGCTGCTTAGCCTCACTACCCACCGGCAACTAGTGTTTAAAAACAGTTATGTTTCTTTTTTAAAAAAAATAATATATTCTTAAAATTCTAATATCTAAAGACAACTTGGAAAAAGTGAAAGAAAAGATTTTTTTTTTTAAATATGTAGGCTGCCGATGCCCATATAAAACAAAGCTCGAACAGGAGATGTGTTCAGAATACTCCATCACTGATGAACAAATTTCTCAGCCCTCTGATAAATATTTCCTGAAGGTGGTGGAGACAAACACAGATTGCACATCTCATGCAAAGTCACAATACACATACCTCAAAGTGACTTTTGTTTCTAGTATGGTTGCAAGTGTTGTTTACAGTGTTAAAAAATAATTTTCTGAGAACTAAAAATATAAGAGGGTACTCTGAACTGCAATCCTTAATCAAACTGCATGCTTCTTTACCACTATAGTTTAGACAAGAATATAAATTAAATTATGGCTTTAGTAATATGGACACAACTAGTGTACTTCAGAAACGTCTTGCTGTTTAGGAAATAAGCACCTAATTTACGCCATAATGTCTAAACCTTTCTATGTTTTAAAATATACTAAATATGAATAGCCATACTTTGTACAAAAATTGCATTTATTTTGCGCTCTGTGCAGATGTATAACTGCCACACAGGCATATCAGTAAGTAAATAAGTAAAACAGTAACTTGACACTGGAATAGTTTACATTCACACAGAGCCTTTTGCATCAAATCAGTTCTTAAAGCATCATGAAGAATTACTTAAGCTAAG
Source organism: Anarhynchus alexandrinus (assembly GCA_008711295.1). Classification (NCBI taxonomy): domain Eukaryota; kingdom Metazoa; phylum Chordata; class Aves; order Charadriiformes; family Charadriidae; genus Anarhynchus; species Anarhynchus alexandrinus. Next base: position 250,298 of record VUYV01000133.1, read on the forward strand.
ACTAAAACATGCCAGTTTCTGGTATATGTGATAAAAGATCTGTCTGAAATTACCATGTCTGTACTACACATCAGTGGAGATCTGAATATGAGACTGCCTTATATGAAAGAGCAAGAAATTTAGTAGGAAGAAAGAAGGGGAAGTATAATGGCCGAGGCACCATAGTTAAAATTCCTGTGCTTGCCATTGCTAACCCTAAAGAAGATGCTTTTTCTAACCTAAATAATTAAGTAGAGACACCATTTCAGTAGTGGGTGGGGGTGGGTGGGTGGGAAATCCTATTAATTTGCCAGAAAATTTTTTTTTTTACTTCTTGCACCTGA
>VUYV01000133.1:870502-965952 GCA_008711295.1 Anarhynchus alexandrinus
AACAAAAAGCTTAAAAAACAAAACAAACAAAAAAAAAAAACAAAACAAAACAACCAACAGTTTGTAGGCAACATATTAGCTGTGGCATTAGACGTCCTGCAAAGCAAACCCAGTCCAGAGCATAGGTGAGGCCAGCAGAGTAAATTGGTCCTGTCACATACCAGTATTGTAACCATTGCCTTGTCTGCGGTTTTGGAGCTCCTGTCTCTGTGCAGCACTGCTCTGCAGCGTTTAGATGCATCATTCACAGGAAAAGCAAGGAGACAGCTCCACATTTCTCCTTCTAGGATGACAAGAAAAGTTTTGCTCCACTTTCTCCAGACAATGCTTGATAACAATGATCCATAACTACCTTCTTGGGACCTTTTGTAGCACCCCAGCTCCAACTGGAAGTGAAACTGCTATTTCATGACACTTCTTCTATACCCACATACATTTCCTCCTTACCCCCCACCCCCATTTTTCTGGAACACAGCAGTGTCCATTAAAACTAAGGAATGCAGCTCCTCTTTGAACTTTTGTTTTAGCTCTTCATCTACAGAAATATTCAAGTGGGCAATAAACCTTTCTCCCTCCGTGCCATTACTCGTAATAGTAATCTGTTCGAGAAATTGTCTGCTGCTGCTGCTGCAGTCACAATAACTGGTCCATTTACAGCAAAGCAGTCACATTCAAACATAAAACGCAGTAGAATGCAACCTCTTGAGACAGTACTATATTAAAGTTACTAATAAAGGCCCCAACTCTTTTTCCATTAAAAGTACAGTGACTCTTTCCACTCAGTTCGATGTAATTTGGATTGGGCCTAAGCTACTCCTTTTAAACACGAGGTCAAATTTTCATCACGTGCCCTGGGGGAAGCCGAGGAATTCCACCCTGAGTCTCCTTTCTGTTGGGCATTAACCAATTTTACATTCTGTTCATCTCAAAAGACGTCAGTTGTATGGTTATAAGAAATCACTTTTCTTAAGAAAAATAAAGAACACATTATAATCCGAAAAAAAAGTAATCAATTATGGAAAGCTGTATAGTCTTGAATCTTTACTTGATTTACTTGTCTTGGCTAGGATAAAGTAAATCAAAACCTGTACGCAATTTATGGCTCTTTCTTTCCCCTTTCCTTTGAAGCAAACAAAAGAATGCTATTAGAAAAGGAAAAAAACCCCACATAATTCCATATCAAAATCTTTGCTGAAGTGCTACAATGTCATCCTGTTTTTCTTTAGAAAATTTCTGTCAAAGCCAAGAAGTCATCACTTAGTGTGGAAATCAGGCATTGCTCTACTTTGGCTATTCTGCCTTCCAGAATGGTATTGTTCAATTGACATTCAGAAGGAAGATAATGAGTCCACACCCAGACATTCTTGCTTCAGACCTTGAACTCCTCCACAAGGTGTAGATGAACCTGCTCAGAGCAGCCCGGAAAGGACGGTTACTTCTGCCTTGACTTCGAGAAGCTGCCTGTGACTTGTGACCTTCCTAAAGTCACAAAATGGCTTTCTTCTCTTAGCTAACAGGCCAGTTATTTGTTAAACATTAAACTCGTTAAATTTGTTAAGTGGCCAGCAATTTTTTAAATGCTTACTTTGCTTCCCTATGTTTTCACTTCAACCAATCAGCTTCAACCCAGTGGGTCAGGGGGCAGAAGGTATTCCAGCAGGTTCAGGTTCTGCTGACACATCGTTTGATTTTCACGTTTGACAGACAATTGTTTTTTCTTTATGCAAAGAATATTTGCAAGAAGGGAAAAAATAAAAGGCTTAATTATGTCCTTTCTGGGTTATATGGAAAGAGAGAAAAAGTCATAATCTTATCTAGGTCTATGAAGATGCTTCCACATTGCAGGCAACCAAAATGTTTACATGCAGGAAGAGATGTGAAGTAGGAATACGAAGATGTACGGTAGTAATGACAAAGCATTTGGGGAAGGGGAGGAATCACAAGAACAACCCATGTATTTACAGAGAGAGAAAAAGGAGGGGGGGACGGGGATAATAATTTGTCCTTGCTGGAAGGAGTGCTAAATTTATGTGAAAGCAGTTCTTGTCTTACAGAGGATACCAGCACTCAGCAACTGCAGCAGTGTTACAGATAAAACTAGAGGTACTGGAGGTTGCCATACCTTGGATTTCAGGCAAAAGAATGAATGCAGACACACAGTATCCACTTACAGTGGACACAACACAGGACCTCCTAAGAGAACTAAATCAGTAGATACACAACTTCTCTCTTCTTTTTTAAACTTTGGAAACGCCTAAATTCTGCTGCAAAAACATCCAAGTTTCTCCACTGACACCAAGGACAACCTGCTGGCTCCTAATTGTAGCCGGTAAGTTTAGTTAGCAGTTATAGAAAAACAATTTCAGGAAAGTGTTTTAATAGGTCTTTGTCTAATCAATGCAAGGGTTTGTAATCAAGCACACCTCTAGCACACTTGAAGTACTTTATCTCCTGGTAGAGCTCAGGTTGAAGTCACATAGGAGACCGCATCCAGAAGACGCAGGCTGTCTCCTTTACCATATCAAGGCCATCTCACCCAGTCTCTCTACCCTCTCGTGTTTTTCTCCAGTTGCAGTGTACTCTCTTCATGCAATCCAGCTCCTCGCTGGATTTCACTGCTTTGTCATGCCCTTCCTTCAAGGCCACCAGGTCAGCCTCTGTCCTTTGCTCAGCCAGAATTACCTTCTATGATCCTCATCTCATCTCAGTCCTGCTCCCACTCTTGGGTGAACACACAGACACAACTTACTTAGCACTTAACTAACAACCACTCTCACCCACCTGCCCATTTCCTATCTCTTCTCAAGTTTAATCCTCAATGTTTAATTCATACTGATGTGCTAACTGATCTTAACAGAATGCTCACTAGATATCATGATGGGCAAATTCCTTGATCTCAGTCCCTCTGGTTATACTGGTTTCACCTGTCCAACTCAGAGCAGCAATTTCAAGGAAAGTCCTATCTTGCTTGAGGGAAGCAAACATCCAATACATACGTAATCTTTGGAAATGTAGTTGCTAAAAAAAAAAAAAAATCTAATAGGNTTTCAAGGAAAGTCCTATCTTGCTTGAGGGAAGCAAACATCCAATTCATACGTAATCTTTGGAAATGTAGTTGCGAAAATAAAAAAAAATCTAATAGGACTTGACCAAGAATGTGTGAAATGCAATTTCTCAAATGTTTATAACTTTGCCAAATGTGGGTGGATTTTTACAGGCGTAGTAAAAAAGCATATCCATGCTATAAACTTCAAATCCCTCCACTACACAGAGGAATCCTAAATGCACCCAGACTTTTAATGTCAGCAAATCAAACTAATATTGCAAAGATGTTCACTGAAAGTTTGCCAGTTCCATCCAAACAGTAAACTGACAACCTAAGTTTCAAGGATTAATAAAAAAAAAAGCCCCAACCCCACAGAATAAGACACTTTTCCAATCCTTAGCCATAAACTTGAAAAAAAGAAACACCTACAAATAATCTTAATACTAAGCATGACTTGAAGCCTTTAAAGTTCCCTTGAAAGTTGTGTTTGTGTTAAAAATAAGAATCAAAAAGTATTTCAAAACGCTATCTTTCAGCATTGCCACAAAGCACTTTTCTATACTTTAGTCATGTTAATCAAATGGATAGTATAGACTTCTAAATGCTCCAGGGGAGTGTTATGCTTTTGAAAAAAGTTGTTAGAATTAAAACAAAATATCCAATAGATTTCTGTTTGAGAGCCAAATGAAATTAATGAGTGTTGTATCAGTTTGACACATAACAGATTTTGTTTATTAAAAAAAATATTTTTGCATCAGTTCTTATAAATAGATCAAAGTATTTTGAGAGTATTATTTGAAAAGTTTCATTGTTTATACAGATAAAGAACTAAATTTAGATGAAGTGCTCCTAAAAAACTACTACCAGAATTTTTATCAAGCTCTTTAATCATATTATATGCTTGGCAAATGCTGGTTCTCCATCAGTTAAAATATTTCTCCTAAGAGTTGCATAACAGTAATCCAGTCAAAAGCAACTGATTGTTACTGTGCAAGTGCTATGAAAAGCTGGGAAGTATGATGCTTACCAGGGTATGTTTTCAAGACAACGATATGTTTCGTGTGTAACAAGGATAATTAGTTTCATACCACGTTGTGTTCTCTATTCAAGGTAATGCAAAAGGCTTTGCATTTTTTTTTCCCCCTGAAGAAATAAAATTACAATACATTTCAACGCCAAACACAAACCTCACCAGCTCCACCACACCGTCTGGTAACCTCAAAATGACAGGGTTGGCTTAAGAAAGGCTTAGGATTTTGTCTTCTTTTTCACTGGTTGGTGCACATCACTGTCACATTACCAAGTTTTTCCCCTCACCATCATGGGGACAAGCATCTTACCACCTAAATATTTGCTTCATAGAGCTGGGGCTTTAATCAAGCAACAAATATTCATAACAACTGAAACAAAACAAAGATGGTTGGCTTCACACTGTCTTATGAGGACGCTCTGGTGGACAAAAAGGTATGTAATTTGAAGGCATTTATTTACACCCATATAGTGAATGTTAAAATTTGGAGACCGGCTGAAAATTGTGGAGCAAATGAAGTTTAAGAGGGAAAGCAATCACATCATAATAAAGCCTTCAGGGTAGACTACAATAGTTTAATGTTTTAGAATACCTTGTTACACACTGAATAAAGGCGTTTAAAGTTATCCGTGCCATGGATCATATGGGGAGTGTTAGTTCAGAGGACCAAAGGAAATTTAAGACACAGCGCAGCCGCACCGTGGCATGGATACTGTGGCATCAAATAACTTTGCAAAAATGTACAGTACCTAATACAAAACCAAAGAAGAAGAAATGAAAGAGGAGTCATGGACATTTGATGAGACAGTCAATACAGCCACAATGAAGCGTGTTTTCAGCATTTCATGCTTAAAAGCAGCCACGAGTCCTACAGTGAGAGCACAAATGGGTTTTCTATGAGTCCTCTGAGCTCTCCTTTGGAGAACAGTAGTGACAAAGGCTGTGTGCCCTCCTTGGCTGGATAATCCCATATACAACTACCATCCTAATATTTCTCTAAGTTGTCCTTGTTGTAAAAGCTATAGCTACTTATTAATGTATCCTACTGGAGGTTACTATTTGGAGAAGAAACAGGCTCTAGAACAGGAGTGGAATTCTTTAAAGCATCAAGACTTGTTGATGTACAAGTAAGTGGCAGATCGAAGTCTTTGCTGCTTAGTGGTCCCATTGATGAAAGAAACGTCCACCATAAAGGACTCCTCCTTATATGAAGTCCCTCTCTCTAGCATAAGCAGTGCTGTGTAGCACAATCCCTGGATGAAAAGAACAAGCCCAAGCACACTGACAGAACGAGTTGCTATTTGAACAATATTGCAGACACGCTATGCTGAAGGTCAAGCAGGCCCACTGTGTAAATAAGATTGACTGATTATCTTGTTTTTATGTTTTCTAATTATAAATCAATGAGACTACCTACTGTCCTATTAATTTCAATATACTTTTACTGAACAAACTGCTTGCACAGATGCGAAGCAAGCCTATAACTTTGCAAGCACCAGGCATCCTTCCTGAGCATCACCCCTCACTGAAGCTGCTCCTTCCTATAAGGAGGAACAACCAAAAATCCAAATCACTCCATTTCTCATCTATGCAGTTCCTACGACTGCTAGCCAAGACCATAGGGCGTTTCCTGCAATTTTTTTCTAGCTATCGAGAGCATAAATTCTATCTATCTTCATCATTATTGTACTTCCAAAAGCCCCTCTGGGTTGAATTCTCTGTTTTCTTAAAAAAATAAAATAAAAAAAAAAGTAGAGTTTATTTCAAGCTTATGGAATATATTTATCTGATCTTCAGTACTGCCCAGTACTGCAACAGGTCTTAAAAATATTTCTGGAAAAAGGACATGAAAGATTTATGGGAATAATCTGGACAAGCTGAGGTCTCTGCAGACTAACATTAAGTTAAGGATATGCCAAATTTAGGAGAGAGACCAGTGAAAATAATTGTTAGTAAACCGCTGGAAAGCTTCAGTTGACCTTTGATGACAAAAGATTTATTATGATCAATTATAGTGAAAACTGGAGGAATTCATGCCAAGGTTTATAACCATAGCAGCAGCAGCTGGCTAGGGAGCAATTAGTTAAGTAGGGGTAAACCCAGGGCAAGTGTTCTCTATAGTGCTGTCTTTTGTACAGTGTTGTACTATAACAATTTTAATGCACAAATCCAACTTCTCTGTTTATGAATTAGAGTCCTGCCTTTGCCAGTCTTTCACTCCATGTGCTGCTGATCTTCTACTCACCACTGCTGAGCACAGCCTGCATCAGAGATATCTGGCTGCATTCCTAGTACATTGTACCAATAAATATTAACTCCTCTACTCCTGTGACTCCCCCATGAATTGTTTATATGTTAATATGTTTATGACTAGCATTTATGAGAAATTAGGCTTTATTCTATAAAGTCCTGATATCAGACTAGAAAAATTAGGATGAAGCAGCACTCTGCCTGTTAGAGCAACCAGTTAATTTCATTTAAAAGTGAACTCTTGGCATACTTTTCTTGGTCAAGAGATACAAGATTACTGTGATGAGCAGGTATATTTTTTGGCATTAACTGTTTTGACATATATTTGATTATTTCTAGCTACAGAACTATGCTGTTAGGTAACAAAATAGGCAAACCTTAACCTTCACCTGTCTACAAGATGACCTTTCCTCCCTTTTTTGGTAGGCTAGATTCCCCTCAGAGCACTTCTACACAAGTTGTGATTTGAAGTAAATCCTTTGCCTCACCTGAAATAAGAAAAATAAATAAATAAATAAATCACCAATTAGTATTGAAGTTGTAATCAGAGTATCTTATCAGGAATGAGGTACCATTTGGTCAGCTGATAGACAGGCACAAACAAGTGACTAGGTCACTGTGAAGAAGGAATATATTTTCCTAGTCACTTGCTGCTTGCCTGCCAAAGGAGCATCAAATAAACCTACTCTTCAAAACTGTAGCTTTTAGGGCAACTGGTGCTCAAGCAAAGCCTTTCAGCAAGGGGAGGAAGCGTGTGAGATTTTGCAGAGACTGAGCACAGCTCACACTCACTTGGGCGAAAGGCAGCCCGAGTTTGTGATTGTGTGTATTGATTTGTCATTCTCAGGGCCAATGGTGAAAGAAATGATAAAATAACATGATTAATTTATAACTGAACATTCTATTCCAAAGGTAGAAACAGAGACAGAACAAAGCACAGATTCAAATTCACAAATTCACAGAGGTGAATGAAGTTGCTACTATCAAGCATTTGATGGCGAGGTTCTTCCTTAGCTACTTTGCTGACTCCGGGAGCTTGTGAGGCACCATAAGACCTCCACTGAGAACTGTTTTGTCTTGGGCCTTACCTTGACTGCACATCTACCCAGCCTTGGTCACCAGAGATGGCTACTGAGCCTCTCAAACCAGCTGCTCCAGGCAAATTCCTTCTTTTATAGAAGGACCTTATTGCTGTTAGCTTGCCTCTTATCAGAGCTTGTATCTTCATCCTCTGTAATGACATATTGGGAAATTATTGGAGGAGACTAAAACTGCAGTTATGTTTAACTCCAAAGAGGCGGGAAATACCACACTAAACTTCCACTTCCTGATGCATTGTGGCTGGAAAGCTGCCTGGCACAAAAAGGACCTGGGGGTGTTGGTTGATAGCCAGCTGAATATGAGCCAGCAGTGTGCCCAGGTGGCCAAGAAGGTCAACAGCATCCTGGCTTGTATCAGATATAGCGTGGTGAGCAGGACTAGGGAAGTGATCATCCCCCTGTACTCGCACTGGTGAGACCCCACCTCGAGTACTGTGTTCAGTTTTGGGCCCCTCACTACAAGAAAGACATTGAGGTGTTGGAGTGTGTCCAGAGAAGGGCAACAAAGCTGGTGAGGGGTCTGGAGCACATGTCTTATATGAGGAGTGGTTGAGGGAACTGGGGTTGTTTAGCCTGAAGAAAAGGAGGCTGAGGGGAGACCTTATCACTCTCTACAACTACCTGAAAGGAGGTTATAGAGAGGTGGGGGTTGGTCTCTTTTCCCAAGTAAGAAGTGATAGGACAAGAGGAAATGGCCTCAAGTTGCGCCAGGGTAGGTTTAGATTGGATATTAGGAAAAATGTCTTCACAGATAGGGTTATCAAACATTGGAACAGGCTGCCCAGGGATGGGGTTGAGTCAGACGTGTAGATGTGGTGCTTAGGAACATGGTTTAGTGATGGACTTGGCAGTCTTAGTTTAATGGTTGGACTTGATGATCTTCAAGATCTTTTCCAACCTAAATGATTCTATGATTTTGCCTCACACAACCCTTCCTTTTAACTACAATTAGTCTACCCCAATGCTACAAAGCAGAACCTGTTCCTATCTGTAACTCAGTTTCTATGAAGCCTCGAAAACTGACTCATGAAGTACATCAGAACATTAAAAAAAATTAAAAAAAAAAACTCGATTACACTAATTACCATCAATGAACAGATTCTTATCTTACAGTTTGGAGTCCTAAAAACCTCAGAGCATTACAATAACAGTCTCAACTGGACAAAGCAGAAAATCTCATCTGATAAATCAAATGCCAGTCAAGCCTACAAGAACAGCAACTGTTACTTTGTAAGGAGACAGAGACAATGGGATCATAAATCCAGGGGAATTTTATTGATCAAACCCTTCCAAGAAAATCCCTTGTCACCATTAGCTATATAATACAGGGTCATCCATCAGAAAGAGACTGTTTGGCCAATTCCTTATCCCTATTCTCTAGTTAAACTACTTAGAGTAAGATGTACAATAGCTATTCAGATCAGGTAATAATAAACAGTAAGCTATTAAAAAAAACCCAAAACAACCAAACCAAAAAGCATCAACAAAAAAATTATGTGACCTAGAGTGCATACAGGATGATGGTAATTAATAGTACCATTAGACAGCAGTTGATAATTTTGGCTAACTGTGCCCTGGAAAAGCAAAAGTTAATAGTACAATTAATTTTCTTTAAACTAGAATAACGTAAGGTTCACACAAGATCTTGAAAAGGGTAAAAATACTATGTAAGTAAAAAAGAAAAAGCCGTTCACTTACTGTGAGACTTTTAAGAAAAAAGTTTTTCCTTCAGAAAAAGGCCTGTTCTCAGTGAGGATAACTGTGGAGCGTTCTTCCCTGATTCAGATCCCAACAGACAAGGAATGGTCTTGCAAAATTTCTGCCAGAGAATAAAGTTCAGGACACCAGTTGTGAAGACACCAAGATCATAGGTTTCTCGGTACTTCCCAGCACCTCAGATATCAAATACCTTGAGAGCACAGGGCTTCAAGGTTACAGCAGCAGTTCTGGGTGCAGAGCCAGTTAAGTCCAGAAATCTTTACAGACCCAAGAGTAGAAAAGCCTTCCTCTTTCTTTTCCTTAGTTCACAGATTTTAACAGTGATCCATCTACAAAGAGATTTCACATGAAGAAAGCCTGCCGGGGACACTGCACGTAAGTTTTCCAACTCAATTTAGAACTCCAAGCAAATTAACACTCAGCCGAAGAGGTCCTACCCGTCCCTCTACAGCTTGGTGCTGTACCGTGCACTCCGCTGCAGAGTACCAGCAGTTCGCACCAATGTCGAGGACTTACCATGCAAGTATCATGCCATTTTCAAGAAGAAGAAATAACATGACCGAACTTGTGCTTTCATGCACATGTAGCTTTCAGTACCTTTTAGGTTAGCCAACAAATACAAAAGACAGAGTTTGTCTAGTGCTAATTTTTTGGAATTAACAAATGTCAGAGGTGCACAGTCTGCGAGAAGCCTTTGAGAAGGTCTGAACCGTGACTGTCTAATGCCAAAGGACATGAAACTAAAAGTCAGGTCCCTGGAATATTACGAAAATAAATTTTAAAACAACAAAGCAAACCAAGCGTTCACCTAAAAAGAGAAAAAATAATTTCAATTAACGTGTTTCCATCTTTTCCTGTTTACGTCCATCATGGCAATTAAATTTTAAGCTTTTTGAAGGCTCAGCGACAGCCCCAGCTTGACTACCATGTCAGTTTGGGACTTGGTCCAAAAGCAGCTTTGAGGAGGATCCTTTCCAAGTGCATTGGAAGCGTTTGTCTCAGTGAAACAGATTTTCTTCCCCACAGTCTCCCAAAGAATCACACTTTCAATCATGAAAATGCTCCTCATAACAAAAGTACCATGATACCTTTAAGAGAAAAAAATATATACATCCCAATCCTCCATGAAATGCAGACTGATTACAAATCCTCCCAGACTTTCCAGAACTTCACAATAACATGAATTCTGACTCACAGATTCCAGTTTGGTACATTACCATTGGGTAGCTAAAAAAGCAAGAAACGAAAGCAACAGTAGAAATCAAGGGGAATACTACTCCAAAATAAAATAAATTTTTTAAAAAAAACCAACCAAAAACCAACCCATCCAAAAAGTAGTGGCTCAAAAAAATCTGTTCAAGCAGCATGAGCAGAGACAACCTTGGAGAGCTGACAGGTTGCAGAGCAGATTGCCGGCACTGTGTTTTGACTTGACAGAGGATAGGAATGACAATTATGACACAACAGTCTCTCTGCAAACATTGCAAGCACTGGGAAGTGACTTTAAAACAGACTTTAGCAAGTCTTAAGGTGTAGTTGAGTCAGGCAGCAAGGCAGGGATATGTTCAGTATATTTTGAAGTCTCAATCCTCTAAAAATCATTTTATTTTACTTTTAAAAGGTGTAAAGCACGCTTCCCCCAGCTACTCACAGAAATATGGGCTTCCCTATGAGAAGGTGCTTGGCTACATGTCAGTCCGGCAGAGCAGTGATTTATTTGAAAGTTTCACTTGTAAAGAATTTCCTCTCACCCTCTCTGTCCCATTTCATGAGCAGTGCTTTCTATTTCCCTCTAATTACCAAAACTACACAGCACTTAAAATTAGAAAAATCACCTGACGTTTTCGCCAACCATGACAACAAAATAAAGCAGCTGGAATGAAGCTGTTGCAGCATACACACATCATCTTCACAACGTGCTCTTAACGTGTTAGGATCTCATTTAAATGCCATGTTAATGAACAAAAGTCAGAAATTCATCGTGTCCACTTAATCACCGCACATATGTAAAGTGGCTGTGACAGAGTGTACAGGCGGTCATCTTATCACACTTTGAGTCAGGTGAGTGGGGTCGTTTCAAAGCACGTTCACTCGTCAAAGTACATCCAGGGTAAGTACATGGGACGGGAAGACAATGGGGGCGGCAAACCACACTTCCAAATGAAGCTTTATGACAGCGCAAACTGCAATGCCTTCAAGATGCACAGGCTCTCTTACCACAGGGACTCCAAAGCCATTGCCTGTGCTCCTACGTCTGCTCCCAGTTTGTTCTTCAAGCCTCGAGTGCTGGTCCTCGCCCTGCTCAGACAACTGCTTTAACTGCAGCTGGACTGCCCAGGCTCACAGCCCGAGTGACCCCTCTTCTTCACCTTGGGGAGATTTCCCTCCATCCCATTTCAGTCTGGAATATTCACGTATTCAGATACAAAATAACCTTTCTAATCAGCATTTATTCCACTTACGCCACAAATATTAAGCAAAAGCTGGTGTAAGTCACCTCACTCTAGCATTTAAATATTTCTACAGCCAACTCGGGATTGTTTCCAGGATGAAATGAAAGACCAATTTGTTACTATCCTTCAACATTTTGATTTTCTACATGGAGAATAAAGTCAAATTAAAGAGGGAGGAAACAAATCCAGTGGATAGAAAGTGAGAAAACACATAAACAAACCAACATTAATGAAAATTCCCACAAGTCCTTAAATTCATACACAAAGTGCGTGGCAATAATCTATTGTATTATACTGGCTTATGCATACAAATTAATGCATTCCTTATCACCTTAATCTGTGAAATATTTACATCCCAGTTAAAGCTGCAGGACCACAGTGTGGCCACAGAAGAATCAAATGCTGTTTTACAATATTCCTCCCCCAGGTAAATCAAATAATTGAAGTTCACCGAACACGTTCTTGAGGCCTCTCAAATAAGAGCAGATCTTCTAGAAAATACACAAAGGCAACATGGAAAGCAAATTAAGGAATGATACCACTACAGAGAGAGATGTAATAAAAGCAACAACAGATAATGCTCTGCAACTGCCAAAGATGACAAAGCAAAAGTTAGGTGGGAATCCTTTGCCAGACACAAATATTAAGGAACAGTAATGCCTCGGGAGGAAAATTGTGATTATACATGTGTGTTTGGGGGGGGGGCGCGGGGGGGGGGAAGCAAGCAAAACAAAACGAGCACAGAAAACAAGCAGCACGCCCAGCAACAACCCAATTGCCTCTCAATGGACACAGCATATTAATAGCAGTATCGCAGCTGATATCATGAAAGCACCAACAAGGGAATACAGCCCCAAATGTTTATTGTAGAAAATATCTACTTGAGCATTGTGAACAAGCGATACGCTTGTGGCTCTCGTGACCCCACCAGGAAGCCTGTGGCCAGCTTGAAGAGAAGAAAAAAGGCTGCTTTTCTTTTCTCACCCTGCCTGGCAAGGTAAATGCTTTCAATAATGGTGAAGACTGCATTAAAATTGGAATAACACTTGAAAGGACAGCTATGCAAGGGAAATATTAAGGAGAGAGACTGACATGGGGCACAGCACTGAATTAACACCCCGAGAGCGGCAACGACAGCAGCGAGGAAGGCGATGCTTCGCCACGCTGCACAGAGAACATTTCTTTGCATATAAAGAAAAGTTCTGGGAGATGTAAGAGAACCAACTGGCTTCACAATGGGCTTTTAAGGAACCCACTACAGAAAGAAGCTTTTCATAAACCCGCTCAAAAAGTGCAAGGTTTTTAGACAATAATGGATAAAAAGTATTATAGAGAGCCAAGTATCATTTATATTATTAAAGTATATCTAAGCTGAACCATTTTACAAGGGATAGGGCAGCTCCACATATGAAAGCGAGTGCAACCAAGAAAAGTAATAATTTAAGGCTAGAGACAGTGTATGGCAAGTATAAATCTGAATGTCTAGATTATTTTGAGTAAAGATATTGAGATTTATTGGATAATACAATCTGTGCATGCTATCTATGGGGGTCTATTACTGATCAGCTTTAGCGATTTTCTTTGAGTGTGCACTACTGGTCTGATGAGCCTATCTGGTTCCTTCAGAGGGTTCATCTGTCACTCACATAGATAATTAAGAGATTTTAAATGGGAATTTTATTGACCTAATTACTAATAAAAGTAGTGCTGCAAAAGTACATGGTATTTTGTAAACAACATAAGATGTGTTCCAGTCTAATGGTACTGAAAGAGATAAATACATTTATTTAGAAGGCTTTTTTTAAAGTTGAATCATTTGTTAGACATGCAGTCATGTTTGTGCAGAAGATTTAGTCAGTTTTTCCTAGTTATTAGATCATTGCTTCAGTACAAAAAAAATCTACAAAGAAAGCAGCCATTTTCTGTTGCATACATGCAGTCATCTTTTTTTTTTTTTAAACATTTTTATAAACTTTCTGTTGTGGGGAAAAAATAGTTTAAAGAATTTATTTGAACTGATTTGTGACCAGAATAACCCAATGACTTCCATAGCATAAATTCCATCCCTATTTCACGTATTGTTTGCATTTCTCTTTTCCAGTTCTTTATTTAAAGGATCATGAGCAAGTCTGTTATTCCTAAAGGACTGGAGTAAATTCCATTTGACATATTCCACAGAAGCCTTTTATTTATCCTTAAAGTTTTATTTGCTGTAGTGTTATGAGCACTACACAATAGTGTTGTTTGTCATCTGGCACAACTTAAAACAGAATAGGAAGATGTTATATTACTGCTAAGGAACACCATTATTTACCTTTTCATAATTATAATAAAATATGATACACATATTCACTGAATAAAAAAAAAACAAACCAGGCAACAAGATGAATTACAGCAAGATAAGAGAAATTTAATTAAAAATGGTAACTCTTTACCAGCATGTTTTATATGAAAGTAAAAATAAATTAAAAATAACCAGTTTGACCTGGTTACCAAAGTTCTCAGATTCACAGGAAAGTTCTGCAGTTATCCCTAAAACACACACTGAAACAAAATTCATGAGATTATTCCAGATCATAGAATGAACATTATTTGAGTCTCCAGGGGAAAATATGTTTCTAGAATATAATAGCTTAATTTTAACTCAATGTTTCAGAGTCAACAACTAGACTACGTTGTGCACTCATACATAAACACTGAGCCATAAGGAAGTTTTGCACTTCCTGGAAAATGTTAAATTGGTACTTTCTGGCTTATAAACTATTCACAATAGAAATAACCCAGCTGAATGCTCAGTGATCAAATATTCAATTTCTGTATGTCAGCTGTATATGCTACTTCATGAAAGATACAGCAGCAATTCGTGGGAGTGGTTTAATTCCTGGGAGCGGATAGTTTTGGCTTAGAAAGAGGACTTATAAGTCTATTTGATTCAAGGACTGCAGAGGCAGCACAGGAAGGAGATGGGTTCAAGGAAGGAGATTGAGAACTAGTTAATCTTTGCCTCCTTCCTTCACTCTTCTGTTGGCTGATGGAGTATAAACATAGAAGCTTTCAAAGGAAGTCTCCTCAGAACCCATATTATGGGATGCACAATATGCAACAGCTCGAGCCCAGAGCATTCCCACCACCTACTGAAACCGATAACTTCCTGTAAGTGCTTTGTGTACAACTATGTGCTACTTATCAGAAGGTGATCAAATAGCCAAAATAATCAGTAATGGCCTTTCTGGTAGTGGGGACATTAATTCCAGGATACTGGTAGCAGCACCAGGACACATACGCAGAAGCGTGACTGGTGGTTTTTAGTCCAATTCTAGTGGATAAACACCGAGTAAGTAGAACAGAGTAGAACAGAGTAGAACAGAGTAGAACAGAGTAGAACAGAGTAGAACAGAGATTTACACCAGTGCGATTGGAAGGTAAAATAACTATTTGCAGATAACTGTATAAATGCGTGCTTTACAAAGGTATAATCCATAACAAAGTCTCAAAGCCAGACCTACCATACACTGCCTCCAGTGCCACTTGCCTGCAGCTGGCAAGAAAACTAATAAGAGTACTGAGGAATCCTGCCACTCAATTTAATTTCAGCCCCTCGCCATGTTCTTCCCTTTGACTAGTGCTGAAAAAAAACCAGTCTTCTCTCTAAAATTTCAAGATTATACTACCGGCCAGGTATTCCTGGAGCTCCATCAATGACTTCAAAACAAACAGAACAACCTGCATTGGATGATCATCTTAAATGTATGCAAGTAACACCAAGTCGTTTCTGACAGATGACAAAAGGGCCAAAAAAGACACATTGCAGTCAACACAAGCACTCCAAACCATTGTTAACAGTTCACTTTTAGGGTTTGAAAAAATCCTCTATTTAGCACACTTTTAAAGGATACTTAGGTATGATGCAGAAAGTCCAAAATACTATTGCTTTATTAGTATTTAACAAGTTCTGCCTTTTCATATGCATGCTTATTAAATAACCTTAATTAAAGAAACTTAATTTCAGTTTTTCAGTAGGGTCCTCCAAGTGCAGTTGAATTTTATCTTGTTTATATTCTCAAGTTACTGAATGTATGTATTGCTTTTTATTGAAAAATAATCATCAGTAAAGAGTCAAAGTTAAAAATAATCTACTTACAAAATGTTTTGGTAATTTTCACCATTTTAAAATATCTGTTTAAGTAGTTTCTATCATTGATTCTCAACTCTATTTGCAATTTAAACATCTTATCAAGCATTGCATATCAAAAGGTGGAGAATGTAGAAGCAGCAAAGCAGTAGCAAGAGATGCAACTATGGCTCAGGAAACACCAAAATCTCCAACTGTGGCAAAATAAAGTTTCAAACATTACAATTTTTTTTTTTTTAAATCATGCTGTGTTCTACGTAAACTGTACTGAAGTAACCAAACGCAGTGGATTAAACTGCCACATGATATTTAGGGATGTTGAAGTTTATGCTGCTCTTCAACTGCTGATGTATTGTGGGAAGAAAATAAACAGTATTTCGTACCATAAGTTTCTCAGCCAAGGAGTATTATAGATTCAAAAAGGACAGCAATAATTTATAAGATGTACTCAAGAACACACTCCATTCTTTATGAGATGTCACACAACAACGGATTTAAGAGGGAACAGGTACTTTCCTGAACGGGTTTTGCAGAAAGACCAATGCAACTAAGATATTTTTTTTTATTATTATTTGTGGCATAGTAATTTCCTTAGGTCTCGGGAGACTTTGAATTCAAGACTTTCTTACAAGGTAAGAACTGTTTCCTGCTCTGAAGAGCTTTTAGTACAAATGAACAAAGATGGGTAAGAACATTTAAGGACAGTGAATTTCTCTGTTCCTTAAGCACAGCCAATACGTTAGCACACATTACACAAAAATGCCACGAAAAGGAGATGGATTTCTCCAAGTCTGTTATGTACCACAATAACAAAACTCTTTCCCATGTGTAAGCAAAAATTGCATATAATTAAAAATACAATGCCTTGAAGAAAGAAAGAGGGGGGAAAAAAAAACCAAACAAGAAAAACCGGAGACCCTTACACTAGGTCTCGGCAGAAAGGGAATCACTACACCCTGGCATCATGCTGGGAGCCGGCTTCCCCTGCCATTGGCTCCAGTGAGACAAGTCCCTTTCCATTCAGAGCTCTAGTACAGAGAGATGGCTGTACGCATGCAAAGGAGTCTGTGTAGAGTAAATCAATCTGACAGGCAGTATCAAAGTACATATTTAAGAATTCATGGGCTTTTCATGATCGGAGTTATATAACACAGACTACATTTCAACTCCTCAAGTGGCTCAAACGCGACTTGAATTTTAACTAGCTGTAGAGTTTTCCAGCCCAATCTTCAACACACAGAAGTAATGATTTAAAGTCTTTTCACCAATCAAATCTTTACACCACATTAAAAAGTCTATTAAAAATTAAAAAGGGAAACTGCAACCTCAAAACAAAACAAAAAAAAACCCAAAACCAAACCATAAGAAGATATCATGCTTAGTTCTTTGAAATGCTTTTAACTATATTCCAGTTCTTGAAGTACAGGCTGAATGCAGAGGAAAAAAAAAGGTCTTAAACCAATAACAACTATCTAACTCTTTTCTTGGAAACTGAGGTATACACAGGGTTTGAACATTACAGATTCATAATCACATTTGCCTGCAAGTTGATGGTAGCACTTCCAAGTGAGGTACCATAAGGTACTTATGCCTTCTGCTGCTTCTCCCCACAGACCAGACAGATCAGACACCAATGTCCTCTTTGAATGCTCTTCTGACACCAAGAGCACCTCCGAGATGCGCAGACTCTATATATTATGAATCAAATGCACTCATTGGAAGAGTGGCAGAGACCTGTCTGCTTCTCTTTCAAGTCCTGTGTCAGCTACTGCAACTCAACAGAGAGAAGGCATTTCCCTGGCTGGGACGCATCAAGGGAACCTCGAGGGGGATCACGACTACTCCTGCAGAGTTATCCAAAGAAGAGTCCAAACAGTTACAAGCCAATAGTTTACAAGTTACATAGTTACAAGCCAAACAGTTTGCAGAATGAGATACTGAGTGAAGAATTCGATGTGCTGCCTCTCTACACAGGGTTCAACTTCACTTGAGGCTCTAATATTAATACACACATCTGCAGATCAAAACTTCCCATTACTTTTACTATAGGGGAAATATTTTCTGCCTCTGTTTAAGAGAGAGAGAAGTAATGATTACAGCGCTTATGGCTCAGTATTGATTTTGTTCACTTTGTTAAAAACAGAAGGTGAATTTACTTACAAGCACATCCTTAAAATAATTAAGCTTAGACTATTCATTATCCAACTGACTTATGAACTATTCGAGACTTAATTTCTTCTTGATGTAGATTGCATACATCTCCAAAACATCTCCTGACCACCATGCAGAAAAGAACAAAACTTTCTCTTCATGAAAGACAATAACATAGAAGAGGACATTCTTTATTTGGCTAAGCTTCAAGATATTTCTGATTTCTTTTTGTTTCAATATTTATATTACCTTTGACTCAGCAGCAAAGTTACCTTACCCATATTACCTTACCCATTCCAATGAATACTTCCTAAACAGAGCAATGCTCAGACACTCTTAGTAAACTTTTACACGCATTTCATCAAATATATATGGGTAACTACTTGCGCATTAGATTCTACCCCAGGAGCAACACAAACATAATTGCACAGTAGTCAGTGCCAGCAATCTTATCTGCCAGTAGACTACAACAAAAAATGAGATTTTTCAATTTGCATGAAATTACATACTTTTCCAAAACACTGTGCCTCCTGGCACAAGTTTTTGCATCTCCTCTCCCCCCCGCCTCCCCAAAATACAAGTTAATCAACTCCACGCCCTCCAGCCCTAAATTCTTCCTAGAGCCCCACCGCTCACAAATTACCTCCACCACTACCAACACCACAAGACCCCACCGTGCAGCCTCCGCTCTTCCGCAGACACGCACACCTCGTGCCCCTTAGCCCCAAGAGGCTCCTCCTTTACCTGCATCCACTGAGACTCTTCACCTCCTACCAGGCGAGTTTCAGGAGTGCTTTACCTCCCCCAGCCGCAACAGCAGACAGGAGAGATGGAAGGTCAGAAGGACTGGGTAGTGATAAAGCCAACAAACTAATCAGCTGTATAGCCAAGTTCACTAACACAGGGTTGAGTACTTAATTAGCTACCTACACCTTTGCGCATCCTGATGGAGAGAGGAAACCACCTCTGAAGAGCAGCTGGCATCCTCATCAGCCTCCCGCCCAGCAAGTATGATAATAGAAAGACCAACCATCAGCCAGGGTGTTTGCTTGACACCCCAATTAAGGTGTTAATGAAGGTAGGCAGGCTCTATCAGTGTATTACCCCAGGCTTGCTTTCTACTATCTCCTGACCTTCTTATATGCTAAATTCAGAAGGCTGATTTAAATCTAACACTGCCATTTGCAAAAATCTCTTTCTATTAAAGGGAAAAACAAGGGGAGGTTTCTATCTGAGCACGGATGTGAGCCTGTAAAGTCCCTCGAAGTCCTAGATAGTGATTCACTCTCTGCTTTCCAGAAAAATCTGAACTCATTAGGTACTTCCCCAGTTATCCTGAAAATCCCTTGTGTGCTTAAATTTAATGACCCAAGTATACCTGAATGTGTTGATTTGACGATACTGACATTGCTATATTTGCAAACTGGCACAGTGTTTTACACTGCCAGATGTTCCCTGAGCCCGCCCCGGAGCAGGAGAGCCACCCCACACAGCCAGAGGTGAGCGACACAGCCCTGCGGGGAAACAAACAGGAGAAAGTGTGACTTTAACCTATTACTTTGGGCATGTAGCATCGGTGAAAAGGGGAGATTTAGGCTTTGCTTCTTGGACTAGCTTCAGGTTTTTATATTTTTTATTGTTTATTAATATGTTTTTTTGTATTGTATATTTTTAATTTATATTTTTATATAAGGTATATTTTTATATGTTTTTATACAATGATAATGTAATGTAAACCACAAAAAAGTTCCAGGGAGCAATGACTATAACCTTAATTCATAGAGAAGTGCAGGGCTCTGCGCAGTGATTTTAAGATTACTGACAATTACCTGTCCCTTCCTTGTTCCTTTTCAGGGGTTCCTTAAAAGTCCGTAGATCCCTATGGTTTGATAAGCGTCCTTATTAAAACAGCTGCTGGCACCCTACTACCCACCGCCAAAACGGGCTGGGCAGGTGGGATGCCAAACGCGTTTCTCCAACATTTGCTATTGTTTCGCTCTGTTTTCAGTGAAGGCGGTTGGCTCCTCATCTGATTAAGTCCCTCAAGGTGCTGAAAACCCTCATGCAGTCAAAGGGGAGCGCTGAGTGTTTCAATGAGGCGGGCTGGGTCCTGTGGAGCTTCAGAGCTGCCTCTGTTGAACGTACAGGGGAAACCCCAAAATTATGGGAGGCAGGCTGAACTGCTCACTGTGGAACTGGGCGTTTACTTGTGCTCCTTGTGAAGCAGCTGGTTATTTAAAATAGGAGACTGGATTCTGAATTGCATTAGGGAATTAACAAGTTCATCAATGACTCCTTTTAAAAGAACAAAACTTCAAAATGAACATAAATTACAATTATTTTGAATTCTTTTTTAAGGTAAGCAGGTATCAAAATGTAAAAAATCTGAATACAAAGTGATTTAGTGTAATAAAAAATAGTATTCACATCAGCTCTATCACGTTCTTTTGGCAAGTGAGATATCAAAGATGAAATCATTATACAGGAAAATCAAATCATTGTATCTGCTAACTGATGAAAATCATTCAAACATTGCATAAATTAATCATTCCTTTAGTGCTGAAGGTGGCTTTTTTTAATGCATCACAGGAACAAGGTTTTACTGATTAATTGTTAGAGGAGGCACAAAACGTTTCCTGCCTGAGACAATCTGGAAAAAAAAATGAAAGTCATTTTATCAAGACCTTTATCTTAATGAAACCGGAAAAGGCACACATGTGACAAACAAAAATATCTCTTTGGTCTAGGGAAAAAAAAAAGTCTAAAGGACAAGTTAGATGCTGTGATGCCTGGGGTTAAAAAGAAATTTCTCCTCTAAGGCTTGTAGTTGTGTAACTTGCGTACTGAGGGAGAGTAACACGTTTTCATGAAACATTTGTGAGTAGTTGTTGCAAGATGTTGAAGGAGATGAATGGTTGAGCTGATGCACTGTGGCAGTGGTGGTCGATTTTGGAGTTGTGAATGAGTGTCAGGCAGTTTCAGCCACTGTCCCGCCTCCAAAATGCTAAAAAGGAGGGAGGTCTGGCTACCAAAAGGTTATGTGTACGTATGTGTGAAGAGAGAGGGGAGGATGAAGAGGAGATATTCTGACAGGTAATCAATTGAAAACCATTATACCAATAATAAAGAAATGAGCTGGTTTTATCAGCTACCCAGGTTCTGCCCAGTTGCCTGGATAGTTTGCCATTACCGATGGCCTCATTACTTCGGGCATCCTAGGACAGACCCAGCTGGGAAGGGATCTGAAGGGGGAAGGACGGCGCGGTGGTCCTGCGGGTCTGCAGGGGAGGACATGCCGTGTGCCGCCATGAGAACGGGAATCGGTACGTGGCAGAGAAAGCGAAGCGCCCGTCAATTCTGCCCTCGCTGGCAGCGTGGACCAGGTGGGCGGATGAGTCAGACTGACGGGGAGCTCTGTGTCAGCCGAACGGGGCAGCTGCCCATCTGCCGGCAGTGCTTTCACATTCACAAATTTTCTACGTACCTCATGGAAGAGGATGCACTCAGGAGCCTGTGTGCTATGAAATGAGTTTTATAAGCACACAAAAAAAAACCCTATAAGCTTATTTATGAGTATTTCTGTTCCTCCTCTCTCCTTAATTTCACGGAATCACGGAATTTTCAGAGTTGGAAGGGACCTCTAGAGATCATCTAGTCCAACTCCCCTGCCAAAGCAGGATTGCCCAGAGCACATTACTCAGGACTGCATCCAGGCGGGGCTTGAAAATCTCCAGAGAAGGGGACTCTACAACCTCTCTGGGCAGCCTGTGCCAGTGCTCTGTCACCCTCACTGTTTTTCCGTGTGTTGGAACGGAACTTCCTGTGTTCCAACTTGTGCCCATTGCCCCGCGTCCTGTCACTGGGAACCACTGAAAAGAGTCTGGCTCCATCCTCCTTCAGCCCACCCTTTAGATACTTGTACGCCATAATAAGGTCTCCCCTCAGCCTTCTCTTCTCCAGGCTAAAGAGTCCCAGCTCTCTCAGCCTTTCCTCATAAGGGAGATGCTCCAATCCCTCAGTCATCTTAGTTACCCTACGCTGGACTCTCTCCAGCAGTTCCCTGTCCCTCTTGAACTGGGGAGCCCAGAACTGGACACAGTATTCCAGTTGTGGCCTCACCAGTGCCGAGTAGAGGGGGAGAATGACCTCCCTCGACCTACTGGACACACTCTTCCCTATGCAGCCCAGGATTCCATTGGCCTTTTTGGCGACAAGGGCACATTGCGGGCTCATTGACAATTTATTATCTACCAGGATCCCCAGATCCTTCTCCTCAGAACTACTTCCCAGCAGGTCCACCCCTAACCTATACTGGTGCCCAGCATTCTTCCTGCCCAGGTGCAAGACCTTGCACTCGCTCTTGTTGAACCTCCTTAGGTTCTTCTCTGCCCAGCTCTCCAGCCTGTCCAGGTCACGCTGGATGGCAGCGCGGCCCTCTGGAGTGTCAGCCACCCCACAAATTTAAGGCTTTGTGCACATTTTGGTCCTTTGGGCACCGTTGTTCGGTTTCCCTGCACAGTGAGTTCCTTCAGCTGCTGGCCGGGCTCTCCGAGGGCACGACCATGTCAAACCAGCCCACCCCGAGCCTCGCTCCGCCACGGCGAGACTGAGCTCCCTGATTTAGAGATAATGCCAAAACCTCCACCAAGAGCAGTCTCTGAAGTGAATGCAGATGTTGGGGGGGGAGGTGGCCCCACAGCAGCTCCAGGCAGTCCATAATGTGACGGGGTCACAGCTCAGCCACCTTCGGAGCCGCAGAGCCTGCACCCAGCGCGGGCAGCGGCAACGCTGCCTTTCACAGCGACCAGTGAACGGTCACAGCCTGGCACCGCGAGAGAGGAGAGGGGACAAGAATCTTAAAAAAAAAATGAGGAAACCTGGCAGGGGGGGTTATTAGCAGGTGGGGTAATTTATTCTCCTTCCAGCTCTGTGCTTGAAATGGATTAGATTTCCAACTGATGGCGTTTCTTTAACCCAAATTGGCAAAATAGACCACCAGCTGTGGGAAAAGAACTTACAAGTAGAAAACATCTGAAATATTTATAATGGTATTTTTATATTTAAGGACCAACAAAATAACATGAATAAAATGTAAACAGTATGTGAATCCATTAACATAAAGCATTCAGCTTTTGCCATATGCTGCACTAAAATAAGGGTAGTGTATGTTTTTCTGTCTAAAATTTATAAAACAACATTTCCCTATCGTTTAGTTGTACGAATTTGCTCACAGAAGCTACTAAATAATAATAGCGCATTATTCAAGTATGGGTCAGATCCAGAAAGGGCTGAAGACAAGAGCTGTGATCCAGACTGGTTTTCTCCGTTTCTAGCAGCCGTTCCTCCCACACGTCCCCACCGGTCCGTGTCCTGCCCGCACCGGGAGCTGCCCGGTTGACCAGTGCACGGCACTGCGTTCTGATCTGAAGGCACATGCTGAAGTTCTCTAGAAGAACTTTGCAAGAACACTCTTCAGTGTTGGATTTGGGCAATATGAGAAATTTCCCAAATCACAGAGCATCACAGTCTCCGTTAGGGGTCACAAGTCTGGAAATGTGCATGGAAATTATTTCACTAGCTGAGAAAAAAAACCCTGTTAGCCTCTGATCTACGCAAGAGAACCTTCTCCTGGGATAAAGATGACTTTGGACTGAATCCCCTCCTTAGCCTGAGGTGAACGAAAGCCACATTGCCAAAGAGTGTGCACAGTGGCAGGCTGCAGGGCAGCCTCGGTGGGGAAATATCCTCGTGCTGCTGCGAGAGAGGCATTGCGTGGGCAGGGAACCAAGCGTCATGGGGACACGGGAAGGTAAGGCATGGAGGAACAGGCTCTACTTGAGTAATTAGGGTAGTCTTGATCCATGGTGCCTGGTCTCAGGATATTTTCTATATTTTAACCAGTGACTATTTCATGTGAAATGCCTGTGTCTGCGCAGTTCACCAATGGATGCCGGGGCACCAGGCTGCAGGGTCAGGCTCTGTTCTGATCCCTCAGTTCAGTCACATTCCTGTGGTACTGTGTGTTGGGCCGAGCAGAGCGTGCACAGGAGCAGGTGCCCACCAGCACCAGCCTGGCACGTGGTTGAAGTTCTCACCTGGGAGACATCAGTGAGTGGAGGATGCAAAAGGCAGCTATGGCACTTCCCAGGAGGTGTTCCCCCACTTATGGTGGCCTATAAAAGGCAGGTACTGTCATGCTGCTCCTATTTCGTTACAAAGACAGCAGTAGGTACTGCTCAGTTGTTCCACAAAAAAAAAAATCTGGAAGTGGTTAGTCCAGGGAGAGGACTCCAAACTCCACTTTCTCCATGGATGGAGGCGTCAAATGACAGAGATCAGCTCTTGCCATGGAGTAGGAGTTCAGATACTTTCCTTGTACTCTCTCTAACAGCTAACCTGTGGTGACTTCTCACTCAGCCTCAGGTATTCAAGTTCCCTCTTTGAGCTTCCAGTCTTCCCCATTGAGTTTCCTGGAGCTTAGGCACCCAGTTCTCACTGCAGCATTTTCAGTGGGTCATTATGTCTACAGCAACCACTGAGATACCGGCTTGGAAACGTGTCTTTTACGAGCCCTAGCCCTAACTCTATTCAGTAACAACTTTCTGAAATATATAACGTTTCCATCAAACTGTTTTAATGTGGTTATGCCCTTCATGTAAATAAAATACTTTCCTGTTCCTTTCCTCTATGGAACAAATTAGATTTTTTTTTTTATCATCTCATTACAACATCTGTTCAGCAGAGTCAAGTCCAATACAGTTCTGAGGTCAGTTCCTGCAGCCTGAGAAAACAGAAAATGTTATTATCCTAATTTAGCAGTGATAAAGCGCTGAGGCCAGCAGTTCACGTTCAGAATTCCCTGACGTGCTCAAAATTCTTTGATTTTTGGATCGTTCCAGAGCCAAGGAACAATGTCATTCTGTAGAGGGGAATTCAAACAGTGTGGAAATAATTTGGCTTTGGAGGACTCATGCTAACACTAAGGCAACTGAGGGGCTTAGTGCAGGATCAGTTTCATCTACAACCTTAAGACATCATTTAGGTTCTTACCTTGCAAATAATTATGTATGTGCTGAACTCTAATTATGCAACTGTTAAAAGAGCCACATAATATGCTGGAAGCCTGGCAACATTCAACATCAAAAAGTTGTTAATGATGTGAGAACAAAGCTATACATTCATGAGCACCATCTACTGGTATATTCCCTATTAGCTTGTAATTCACTTATAAGCAAACATCTCTCACACAATCACAGGAGCTCCATCTCCCAAGAGCACAGGAGCTCCATCGCCCTGTGTTCTACCATCCTCCTCTCCTGGCTGGGCTGTGCCACAGGCTATACTACACCTCGCATGGCGCTAGAGGTATATGTGTCGGCACATGTTTGAGTACTCAAGATGGAATTTCAATACATGAAGAAGAATTTCTCTTTAATAAGATTAGGAACTGTGGAAGCACTAGCTTTAACTTTCAATAAACATCTCCATAGGCTGGAATGTTCCTGCTGCAGAAAAAAATGATTAATAATAAACAACACTAAAAACAAGTTTTCAAGGTGAAACCAATGTACAGCAAAAAATTGGATCCATTAAAGCCAACGGTAAAATTTCCTTCGAGTTAAACAATGCTAGTTTTTTTTGTCAAAGTGTTTCAACTCCCACATTATATGCACGAACTGAGATTTTATGCCATACTGAGGTGTATATTCTATGAAGCTGGCTGAAGTCTACCCAGAAGACATCATTTTGAAGTCCTAACACTCTGAAAATAATGCAGTTCTTTTTGTGTTGGAATGTTGAAGGGCATTAGCACATACACTTATGACGTTGACTGCTCGAACACTCAGCCGCACGCTCGGGCAAACAGCTGCGCTTTAGACCTGAGCTCCTGTACCTTACCACAGGCAGAATAACTCCGCTGACCCCACAGAAGTTACGCTGAAACAATTACGGGCACTTTTTGGCATATGCGGTTACCTAAAACATTTCCTTTCTTGTGTTTATTAACAGATAGTACATCGACAAAATCAAACAGAGCTATGCACTGTTTAAACTGCTGGACTAATGCATATTAACAATTTCTTGCCTTTCTACGTGTAATTTTAAGATGTTACCATTCCTATGACTCGCGTGATTTCACCAAACTACAGCATGGGTGTATATCAAGTATTCAGAGCTACGTTTATCCTGTACCCAAATACCCACCAATTTCAACTAGAATGCGAGTATGTACTCACTAAGGTTTGTACTGCTTTACATGGAACCTCATTGCTTCATTAAAACAGCTCTGGTTAATTCATCCATGTTTCTAGAAATCCTTTAATCAAATTAATCAATGCTGCATAATAAATAATACCATTGTAATCTGATTTCTGGTCAAAATTCTCAACAATGTGCAAATCACATATGACCAAAGTGGTTTACAAGTTATGAGCAACTTGTGGGAAGATATTTATCCATCTCTCAAGTCCTCAGCTTTGTACAACTTTTTTATGAATTGTATTTTCAGTGCCTTGTGTTCTACTGTAACAAACGACAAAGAAGCTTAAAGACAATCTAAAAATGAATAGAGACTTCCTTCTGCATTTGAAAACACTTTGTGGAAAGACAAATTATCCTTTCCTGGAAATCTGCTATTAGTTTGCCCAAAAGCAGAATGTTAATTTAAAATTATCCTACCAAGAAGAAAACACATCTCAGAAAAAATGGATTTGCAAGTTTAATTAATGCATGATTATACTGGCTTCTTAAAAATCAAGATTAAGCATATATCTGAGGCTTTTTGTGCAATTTGAATTTAGAAATTTATCATCATTATTTTTTTTTTATAGATATGTAAACTGCCTTTGACAAAGGTTTTGCTTTATTGTTTCACTGTGGAAAACCATGAGGGTTGGTTGGTTTGTTTGTTTGTTTTAAATCTGCAGTAGCAGCTATGTTATTTCCAAGTACGTCACCTCATAACCGGACAAGGCATTGCTCTTCCCATAAGACCGTAAGCACCATAATGGATGTGATACTGCAAGAGCAAGTGTGGAAAAGCCTGATGGCTCTTCTCATCTGAAAGTCAAGAAACTGAGCAACGATTAAGTTTCCAAAGCGAAGAGCCGTTCATCACTTTCAGCCAACTTTAAGCTTTGATTCCTATATTTATACACTTCATTACTTTTTCACAAGAAGCAAAATGTTCTTGTTCCATAGCTGAATCAAGCTTTTGAGAATTTAGCAGCATATGTATTAATCATTGCATTCTCTTCATTTTTAAAAGAGAATAAGTAATACAAAGGAAGACAACAAGTTTTATTCTCCAAGAAAAAGCAACAGCTCAGCTTCACAACATTAACTTTGACAAATATTCATGAAACCATAACTTACCGGGTCCAGAAAAGGAAATAGCTCATATTTAAATGAATTCATTTTCACAACTATTCTCATTAATCTCTTCTCATGTAGGCTTATTTTTAAACATAAAAGAATTCCTTACTTCCATTTCCTATACTATTTTAGCTTCATGCTTTCTCAGAACAGCTGTGCCCAACTTCGTATTTATGCAAACATTTTCTTCACACTATTTTCCAGCTACTCTTCTGTTAGCTTACAGAAATGTGTGTTGTTAGATGTAGAGGGTGCACTTTTCGAAAGCACTTGGGAGTCAGGATCTTGGTTTTCATTGAATTGCTATTGCAGATGTGATTTCACCTTCTTAGGTCCCTTCAAAACCAGTTGTTTTACAGAACAAGAGCAAACCTGTTCTTCTCTACATCACTTAATCTGCAAGTTATTAATTTTAACTTCTGATGGATTTAATATAATCATCAGAATTTCCTTATTACAAAACCTACTGTATAACATAATGTAACTTGCAATTAATGCAATGGAATCTTATGTCAGAGCCTAGAAATTAGACCTCCTAGATAGGTTTCTGCTTCTGTGTATGCCACTGCTTTGCTGTACTGTTTCCTTACGTTCTCTGTGGGTCAATTTACTCAACTGTAAAATAAATATAACAAATGTAATTATACAAAAATACTTTCTTCAAAGTTTTTGGATATATTTGCACAAAATCTTGAGCACCCGGACAGAACAATGCAGGCTGTCATTCTGCAGATGTTTAACCTGAACTAATGTTACACAGTCTTTCAAGCGTATTTCTCTTTTTCGAAATGAACTCTTGGTGTTTTCCTCCCTTTGCAAAGTATTTTCTTCTTTACAAATATTTTATGGTCCTTCAGAACCACTTAGCCTAGGGAAAAACAAGGACATTTTTCTTTGCACAAAATCTATGGATCTGACCATGAAAAAGGTTTTTCTCCTAGCAGCATATGCAAATCTGAAAATCTATAAAATTAATCTTGCCTTGCAGAAGTTGGAGAAAATCTGAGCTCCTAGAAAACATATTATGACAATAAGAAAACTGCCCAATGTGACAGAATTGCACAATCAGAGCACGGATGAGGTTGGCATGCACCTCTGGAGAGCATTTTATCCAGGCCCCACTCAGAGAAGAGTTAGCCAGAGCAGGTTGCCCAGGACTGTGTCCAGGTGGGCTTTTGTATCTCCAGGGTTGGACACTGCACAACCTCTCTGGGCAACCTGTCCCGGTGTTTGTCCTTCCTAACAGTAGAAGTGTTTCTTCTGATGCTTAAATGTAATTTTCTGTATTTCAGTCTGTGTCCATTGCCTCTTTTACTGTTACTGGGCACCACTGGGAAGAGCCTTGGCTCTGTCTTCTCTACACCCTCCCTTCATGCCGTGCCAAGATCCACCTGAGCCTTCTCTTCTCCAGGCTGAACAGTCCCAGCTCCCTCAGCCTCTCCTCACAGAAGAGATGCTCCAAGCCCTTCTGTGTTTCAGTGGCCCTTCCCAGGACTTGCTGTAGTCACTCCGTGTCCTTCTTGTACTGGGCAGCCCAGCTCTGGGCACGGCATGTGCCAATATAATGGACCTGTTCCCAAAAAGCAGATCTTCTTAAGCGGTTTGACATAGTATGGTTATACCTTCATTTATCCTCTTCAAATGAATTGTCATTAAAAGCTTTATCTTTTACCACCCTTTTACAGATGAAACACCTTGTAAAAATCAATGAGTGTTTAAGGTGTGGATCAATGGTATAATATGGCATTTAATCTTTATGTGAGAACAAACTGCTCTAATTGGCTACTCATTTAGTCTTAGGATCTCTTCCTGGCAGGCTTGGTTAATGCAGACTCTCTGCCCTTCATATTTGTACGTTATATTCTTTGACTTTTTGAATAGTTTTTTCCTCTGCTGCCGCCTCAGCTTTGCTCATTACATCGAATTCAACGCCACTTCAAGGCAATAATGAAAAATATTACTGTGGATTTAATATTTAACATCTTATCTTCAAATTGTTCTATACGGAAAATTCAGATGAAGTCAACGGGTATTGCGGGATCAGACTGACAGCAGGCTATTTAAACTTGTAGTAAGGAAAATATTTCCAGGGAAGGATTTAGATAAGAAAGAAATTGCAAGCTAAAAAATATTTAACTCAAAATGTAAAAAAAAGAATGCACGGTAATGGCAAAAGACCCTCTAAAAATCCCTAACCACATTCTCAACAATGCTGCTTAACCCAGTAGAGAAAGGAACACAAGTTTCAATCAGTTTAGACTAAATGTTTCTTATATTAACTTTCATTATGCTCTGTCCTCCTCATATATAATACGATGCTGGTCCCACAGATAATTAACTGGTAAATACATATTTTTTTTCATGGAAACATTCTTCTTTCTAAATAAAGCTCCATTTCTCTACCAATTTGGTGGTGAAAACCCCAATATTAAGAACAATTGACATTTCTTTTAAGAATCTTAGGAAAATCACCCGCATTTACAAAAATACTTCAGAATGATTGCTAACTGAAAATCAAATGCCAGATTGTTTTATTTCTGACTTGTACAGAAGGGATAACGAGGCCATAAAACTAGCAGAAGATCCTAAATAAAGCTGGAGAGACAGCAAGTCCCAATTCCACAAGACCATGGGAATTCTTCAGGCAGACGATGATCTGTGTGGCATCTCAAGGCAGAAAAAAAGTCTGAGTTTACTTGCAGGAAGGCTGCTCTCTTATCTAAAGTATATCTATCTCCTGCATAGCCCGAGGGGATGGATAGGTAAGTATTTCCCGTGGATGAAATCAGCAGCTCTCCGATAGAACTGATTAAATCCTCTTGCAGCAAGCTGGAAATTTATTAAAAGTTATTTACTTCAATTATGGATGCACCTATACATATTAAGTACTGTGGAGTCATATAGGAGAAAAGATTAAAACCAATGATTTTACAATCATATTAACTATATGATAGGAAATAATTAATGGAAACCACAAATACTTGTCAAAAGAGTACAGCAGGAGAAAGTTATGATTAGCTTCACGAGCAGCTAATAGATGTTCGCAGCTGCTTAACTCCGTGAGCGCGCGGCAGCACGCTGGGAAATCCCGAGGAAGGATTTGAACGAGGACAACACAGCGGCTAGGCAGACATTTGTCAATGAAGCAGTGCTTTCAGTAAAAGTTACTCAATTTGTTTCTTTTCTTCCCTCAGGCAGTGGAGTTTTGGGTGTGCAGCAAAGGGATCCTTAATAGGTCTCTGATTGAATCAGCAGCATTTTCCTTAACTAAGAGCAGGTGCCGCACGTTACCTTCTGTGACGTGTGCCAGAGTCTTGGACAAACACTGAGCATATGCTTCATAAATAAGCAATGGGCATATAACAAATATATTTGCAATATGCTGTAGTCACCAGGTACTGAGGATATCATGAGAATTCGTGATAAAAGTGTTTCGACAGGGCAGGAAAATAAAAGTATTAAAATTTTAAGCTTGAAAATAAGAAGAAATCAGGTATGACATAACAGAAAATTTTATATGGTTTGGGAATTGATGTGGCACTCAGTAAGAATTTCTGTAGAAATGACCCCTCCAAATCTCAGGATACCAAATGATGGAGGTATAAACATCAGCAAGTTTGTTTGAATTTGGGTTTCAAGTGTTACCAGACACCCAGAAGAAAATTCAAAATAATTATAAGTATCCTAAGGTTGGGCTGTTTAAATTTGTTTACTTTTAAAGTCTTCCTGTTATAATCAATATCTATTTACAGAAAGACAGCTACAGCAGGCTATGAAACAGTTGGGTAGATTCTGCTTCAGCTCAGTGCCCAACACTGAGCATCTTTTTTGAAAGCACGTGTGAGCAACACTGAAAAGATTTACCTCAGTTCTCCATAAAACATAGAAGTGTATAAAGACGAACCATGAAAAAGACTTTTTTTTAATGTCCTTTCCAGTTTCTATTGCTGGAAATCAGTCTAGCTGGAGATTGCAGCAAAAAGTGATACGAAATCATACAATATTTGGAAATCTACTTTTTAAACTAGGATTAAAACAGGAAAAGCCAGAAAAAATACAATTGGCTTGTGATGTACAGCAGGTCATACAACATGATCAAATGGTCCACATTAGCTCTAAACCTCTTATCACCATTAGTATAAATACCATTCCTGACTTGTCCCAGGCATTTTTCCCAAGATGTGAAGCAACAATTTGGGCAATGTGCCCTCACTTAAATCTCCTAGTGAAGTTTTCTATACCTTTTTAAGTGAAAATCTGATCCTGTCCACACTTTTCCTCCTGTAACCAGCAAGGCAGATGAGCTAGAGAACCACGACTGCCTCTTATGATGGGCACCACTGTAGACCCACACAGAGATGAGACACATCGTTAGTCAGAGAACGACAAGTGAAGCAGGAAAGTGTTTACAGCAAGAGGTACACATCCATATCCAACCACCAAATAAGCAGAGAGTGAATGGCAAAGTCAACAGTCTGAACTTTGACGGGACACGGTCATATACAGTGTTCCAGGTGTTGAATGGCCCTGGAGCAGGAATGGAAAATAACCGAACAGGATCGGCAGGCAGGCAGACTGCGCAATCGGATAGGGTCAAAGGACCACGGATAAGTAAGATAAGCTGAATCAATCAGCAGGTCTGACCCAGGAGATCGGGAGGATGTGTAAGAGCAGCACAGTGGTTGCCAGTGGGTGTCCACTCAATCGAATGAAAGATGCGTTGGGGCAGAAGCAAAAAGCAGCACACACTAAAAGTAGGAGAAACCACAAAGGACTATTAGGCCACCAACCTGAAATGGGAGATGAAGACCTCACCCCTACAGCAGGCTATTTGCTGTGGTCACACAGAATCAGCTTTATTTTCACAAACAGCACAGTAACCGAAACGATTGCTAACAGGGAAGAAGCAGTAACCTGCGTGAAAGCCGACAGAGGAAACTTGGGCTGAGAAATTGGAAGAGCTATGGAAATGCACTGGGCTATCCCAGTGCCTCACCAAATGAAAACAGTGTTACTGGAAACTGCAGCCTCTCTGTAAGTAGCATCCCTTAACTAAACACAGCTTGCCCTTGGAGACAAAGTGCTCATGTTGCCACCCAGCACGCTCACAGGGAAGATCTTACAGAGCCCAACTACAACTTCCTCGAGTTTAAAAACAATATAGAGAAACAGAACTCCTTCAATAGAAATTTTTTTCCACATGATAAATGGTGTACAGGAAGGCAAACTCAACAGTAACACTGATGTCAAAGAAAACACTGTACTTCCCGATTATACCCTTATTTGTGAGTTTAGGTTGAAAGAATACCTTTAATTAAAACTATTAAAACCTCAAATCAGGGTTGTGTTGCTGCATAAATGAACATCACAATTACAGTTATTTATTAGAGCGTTGCCAATATTTAAAAGCATCAGAAGTCTGACGATCTTTTTTTTTCCTTGAGAGCGAATTAGCCTACTACACTGCACACAGCTGAAATCCAAAGCACTCACAGAGTAGCACATCCTTAAAAACTGTTACAACAGACCTCAATATTTAAATTACCACTTGCAGTGTTGAGCAATTAAAACTGCCATGTATTTCTGTTTCAGCTGCCTGTGAGTCAAAAGAGCACCGTCACATGGCACACTGCGTCTGCCAAAACGAATGCAAATCCTTATTCATGCTGGGTACGTCCCCACTAGACATCAGCAGAGGGTTTCCCCACCATCAGAGGAGGGTTTCCTCACCTATACCTTTCTGGGCTCCTTGAGTCTTTCAAGTATTTTTCAGCTGCCTTCTTATTACCCAATACTTCTCCGTTACCCAACCCACAGTTATCAACACCACTGCAGTCTCGCTGCAGTCCTCTGCCATATATTGGTGCAGACAGATATGAGCTTTGCGCCTGCCTTGCCGGGGAATGGATGAGATGCTGGCATCAGCGTCGCTTAGGGATGAACTCCAGCTGACTCAGACGAAAGCAGGATTTTACCTCAGGTGTCTAAATGGCTCCCAATTTTTAAGTTCTTACAGTTAAGAAAACTATCTGGATGAAGGGTATCAGAATATCCTTAAATAAGTCACTGCGAACACTCTTGTTTACTATTTACAAAGGAACCATTAAGAGCTGCAACAGCTGCTCAAGAGCTGTAATAACTAATTAATACTCCCAATGCCTTTGTGAGGGAGATCATTACCACCATTCATTTCAGCACTGGAAAACAGAAATACAAGCTAAGTGACAGTGAGTAATGGTGACAAATGATTCAAAGAAGACTTTGGGGACAGGAGGGTGTAGAAGACCACAGTTAGAAAGCATTAATGTTAAATACACTCTATGTTACGTTTAAGGTCTTGTTCCACAGGTTGTTTTCCATAAACTGAATGGAGGATTTCTGGCTCTAAACTGTTGCCTGAGGTAAGGAATGCTTTGATCAGCACAGCGGTAGCAGCCGGGTCCTAAGATGGAATATTCTGCCCTCTGATTTCTGAACTCTGTTCTCCCAACCACCAACAGCCCCCAATTCTGTGACAACCGGATTGCAGCTGAGCCCGGCAACTGTATTACCTGTGCAATGCTCAGAGTACAGACAGAGAAATTAAGAGGGCTGGCAACAGTCCGCAAGCCCCAAAATTTTGAAGGTCATTGATCATGCCAGTAAGTTGCATAGAGCCAGTCCACATTACCAAGCTACCATTGGTCTAAGTTAGATGTGTTTATTTCACTTACTGGTCGTTTCTGCGATACCCAAAATGTCAGGAGTAATATCAGGGTAAGTTCTCTGCTTGTGGTGCAATTCCATTACAATAACGGCAATAGAGTATTTGGCCCAAAATATTATTTTAGGAGTTATCATAACCATTTCTGAGATCTGGTGAAATTTTTTTTTTTCATTTCGTATCAACTTCTGAAAAATCAGGGGCATGTAACAGAAGGCAGAAAATTCTGATATTAGTTGATGGAAATATGTGATTTTAATATATAAGCCATCTTTGTGGACTTACAGTAAATCTTCATAGTGAAAAAGAACTGGAGCTCCCAAAACCATGCAGGTAAGGTGGCAAAGTGCCACCAAATAAATGAAATAAGCCACAGACACGGCCTTCCTCAGAGATGACTCCTTTTTTGCCTCTGCAGCTTATGCACTACGCTTCATGAAATATTGTTACTATAAAAGAAATTTAGAGGGGGGTTGTGTGTTTGTTTTAGTGTGATTTTAAAAAATTACTCCCAACACGTCAGTTACAGAATATCATTCAGTCAGGGGACTGTTCCCTTCTGTCTGTGCTCTGGTTCAACTCTGACAAGACAAACATCCAAGCTTTAAAATCTATTAATTTTATTTTCTGTTGCTTTGAAGAAAGAAAAAGTTAAGAATGGAAGAAAACAAAAAATAGCAGCACAGTGTATGATGCAACACAATAACTAAACAGTGTTAAATGTCATTGGCATTCTGGAAATATTTGTGGCCTTTCATACTCATAAAAAACCAAGTCTACATAAGCACTATTTCCTCTCCAGAACAATACCAACAGACTTTGATTTAGCAGGGAAACGGTCACGAATGTGACATTAA
Source organism: Anarhynchus alexandrinus (assembly GCA_008711295.1). Lineage (NCBI taxonomy): Eukaryota > Metazoa > Chordata > Aves > Charadriiformes > Charadriidae > Anarhynchus > Anarhynchus alexandrinus. The sequence continues at coordinate 905,319 of VUYV01000133.1, forward strand.
AGCATTATTAACTTTTTTTGATCAAGATTCTTGTCCAAAACTTGTCGTTCGATACCACAAGCATATTCCTCCCTTACACAACAAGTAATATACATTTCTGACGATTGCAGGGAAAGCTGTTGATCAACCAGAATGTTTACTCCACAATTTCAAAGCATGTCTGAAGGTCATGGAGTTGTTCACTGCCGTGGATTTAAATAAATCAGCTCAAATATTGTTAAGAGAAAGCCAGGCGCAGAGTCAGAGCAACAGATGCACTATAAATTCTTGGAGAACCAATACAAAACGAATTTACAATGCAAAGGAAAGGTAAAGAGCAGGATTACCTGGGGGACAATAAGAATCTAATAAATGAAGGAATAAATAGTGTTTATTGCCAAAGGTGCAAGTCTGAAGATCTTAAGAAAAAGTGATTATTCAGAAACAACTGAGAAAATAGGAGACGGTGTAAATCTTTCACGAATAGAGGAGTTTATTTTGTGGCAGGAGATAACATGTAAAAACAGAGTGAGATAAGAAGTATTTGGTACAGTCAGAGGAGCTAACAAATGAACTCAAAGAAAGAATATGAGAAGGGAATGGTGCGGGTCATAAGAAGCACAGTTGGCATGAGGAGAGATGGGAAACAAATGAGTGGAAATAGAAGCAAGAGAAGCAAATAAATATTCCAGTAAAACTCAAAAATTTTATTAGAAATTTTTTGCCCTGCAAATCTTTTCCCAGAATACAAGGTTTCATTTTCATTAGATTTTTCAATGAAAAATATTGCCTTTTTGTCACAGAAAACAGAGCTTTCCCTTAAACAGCATTTTGCCACAATTTGCTGATGGTCCTTATGGAAAACTGTTGTCAGCCTTACGATAGATCTATTCTACTGTCTTGCCGACAAAATGTACACAAATAAATCTTAAGTCAACTTAGGTACCAGTAACAGCTGTGCGACTGTGTGATTCAGTGCAGACTATCAAACCCATCTGAAATACTGTGTGTCATGAAGGTTCCACACATCAAGGTCTGCATTGCCACAAATATCCATACGAATTTAGGATTTACTTGTGTAGGACAAGTCAGGCCCTACACTCTGACTACATTTTGGTTTGCGGTTTGACTTGAGTGATTTGCTCCAGATTTCTAAGAGATTGAAAAGCTGCACCATTACTTTGCATCCTGCTGACTGGCCTAAACTGCTTCTTAGCAGGCTTTGTCTGGAGGACTTACGCCGTTAAGACCAGTGGGACAACTGGGGAAGAGATGGTAGTGAAATAAGAAAAGTTTGAGCTATGAGATTTTGCAAATATGAAGAAAGCAAAAGGACAAGCCAGTGGATGAGAGTCCGCCCGAGCGAAGTCAAGGACCAGGAGGATCTAAGGCTGGGACAGTGGCTTTGAGGAAACAAAACTACAGAGCAGGGATGGAGGGAATGGAAGGCTGTTTCCAGATCTTGCAAATATTGCCTTTAAAGAAGTTGTTCCTAAGAAATCCTTTATAAAAGGATAAAAAATATTCAGATCAACTGGGATTTATCGAAAGTATTAAACTCATTTTACTCCAAACATAAAATAATCAATAGATTGGAACAGTTTTCTGCCAAGCTCCTCTACTGGAACAGCTAATGAATAACCTACTGTGTTACAAATCTCTCATCCTCCACAATGTTTTACATCAGGAACCACTGCTAAGAAAGTGGGAAGAAGTAACACCTATTTTCAGAGAAGCTATTACCAGAGCAGAATTACTCGGTATAATTTAATTGTTAAAACAACAACAAAAGAAAAAAAAAAAAGAAAAGAACTTTAAAATAGAGGAATCTGAGCCAAATGTCTCCAGCCTGAGACAACAATTAATCTCAAGAGAATATGTATTGTCAGTCTCTTGAATTCTTCCCCAGTCTGCTTTTCCTCTGCACTGAGTAGCATAAAAAGAAGGAAACTGAAACCTCTGCCTTCTGGGATTAATAGATTTGGACAAATACATTGCCTCCTAAAGCATTAAGTAACTTCAACATTCAATAAGCACATCAGTGAAATAATACAAATGAAAGAGCCCAACCAATTACTCAGTAGGAAGAGGAGTAAGTTGTCATGCCTGGCTCTGGCAGCTTTTAGTCAATCAGTGATATAAAGTAAATACAAAACTCCCCTAATAATCCCATAATGATTCTCCAGACTCCATAAATCATTAGCAATTACTCTTATTATTATTATTTGATTGGGATTTTGGGATAGCAACTGAGATCGAGGACTCTTTGTGCTAGGCACAGTGTAAGAAACTAACAAAAAAGTCACCTGCTCTCTTGTTGTCTGTTAGAAGGATTTTTCAACCCAGCACACCTGCAGGTAGGGTTTTGGAGTTTCCATGTGGGAAGGTGAAGACTTCACAGTATCCATGTGGAGACTATGCAATGATACTTCAACACCAAGAAACCTGGCGACTATAGCTGATTTGAAAGAGTCATTAATTTCAGCACATTGCTAGTCCAGGATCAAGAGCATGGAGCACTGAAGATTGAGCCCGGAACTGAGGATCAAGCCCGGAACTGAGGATCGAGCCCCAAAAAGTCAAGCATTGAGATTGTGACTTTTCTGCATCCCAAGAAATTCCCATAATAAGCCTGTGTAATACTGACTACACCTCTAGTAACCAAATCTGGAGAACGTTTTCAGGTATTAGCCATACTGCCCCAGGTCATTCATATGATCTAGAGGACTCCTTTGGAACTAGAAATCTAGCAGCCAGGCTTGTTTAGCAATTCAAACAGTGCGAAATAGCCAGAAGGTGTGATTTCTTTAGATTAATAAAGAATAACCCAAAGGACTCTGAAGTCAAAGCACAACTAAAGAACCAGTCAAAGCTTCAGCACTTCATCTCATCAGACTTTTGACAGTATGTCCTGAGAGAGACTATTTTATCTTCAAATTGACATAGACTCTTTAAGTTTTGTTCACTGAACCAGGAATCCGGTGCGGAACCAACTGCAGTCACATTACCAACACTGAAATCCATTTTAAATACTGACAGGATTATACTGACCCTCAAAGGGCACAGTATCTTTCAAGTATTTTTCTTTTTTCTGCTTGCCATCGGAGGAGACATTTCTGAATAACTAAAACTCTATGTGCCAAAGCTCTGTATTAATTCCCCTGACTTAAATAAGCTCTGACTAGTTATAGACCCGACTTTAGAGAGTTACTTCTCTCCCGTACATGGTCTATTTACAATTACAGGTAAAACAACGTCAAGGGAGCTTTTTGCCTGAAAAAAAACCCCAAGAAAATCATGTCACATCCCACTTCTACAACTGTCTTTTCCTCATCTATCAGTTTGTGAATGCTTTCTCCCTCATTTTATAGCGTGTGTCTCCCTCCCCCAGTATTGTGGCTGCAGGATAGCCCTGTGTCCTAGCGATGGTGGAGAATGCTGCCACAGAAAAATGCCTCAAATCTTCATTTCCTCCCCGACTGGTACATAGCGGAATCATTGCGAAGCAAAGCATGTTCCACTTCTGGTACAGAGGCTTTTATCCTGTGCTTGTTCTGTAAATAAAGTACAAATTAACAATGGGTACTGACTGATGCCATAATAAGTGATTTACAAATTTTAATTGAACGTTACAGCATCCCTGAGAACTCAGTTCAAGACTTTTTTTTTTTAACAACTCTGGCCTTAATTCAGTAATGTAATTAAACAAATTAAAGCTGTAAAGCTTAAAAGTTTAAGCTAAAATCAATAAGAGTATCCACACACATAAAACCATGCACATGCATAAGTAACTTGTTGAACTACAGTCTTTGCAAGGGAGAAATAAGGGCCTTTGCTAAAAGCCACAGATGCCCTATACTTCAGAAAAGTAGATCTGTATTATTCAAAATTCAACATTCAGCAGCATCATTCACTACTTACAGAGCACAAACCTTAAATATTTCTGTGAAAATGATGTATTTATGACTCTCAACTGAATTATATGATTAATCAAAAATAAACTGAGTATCTTGCTTTCTTAAATTTTGGACAGTGAATGAAGGTTTGAGAGATGCTTAGTATGAGAGAAGGAATGTCCTTCTTTAGCTGCTTTCTGAAATGCCTGTTACGGGGATATTCCAAATACAAAACAGAGACATCAGAATCACACCAATAATTGTAGAAAACACATCTTCATCTCTTTCACTTTATTATTTCAACTGCCTTTAATAATTTGTTTATTAATATTTTTCCACTACTCTTTCTTTTCACATCCCACTAATAACCATCAATAAATAATTCAACTTGTTTTATCAGGAGATTTGTCCAAAAGGCCTGTCCTCTCTCTTTGCCAATTCAGAGTCCCCTGGGTTTCTTCCCCTGGGGAAGACATCATGACCTTCTGGGGCTCTGTCCTTCATCCAAGGGCAACGAGCAACGCCATCCCAGGACCACCTCTGGCTATTGCCTTGTGCTTAGGTGGAGCACGTAGCAGTGAGTAAGCACCTGCGTGCTGGGGACATGGTTCTTGGCTTGTGTTCTGTCACTTCAGCTCGTTCTGCATAACGCTAACTTTTAAGTCAAATTCTTGCTTTTTGTTTTAGACAAGCTGCCCTTCTATCCCAGAAAACTCAGTTTCTAATCAGCAGAAAAAAGAACAAAGGATGAGGAGCAAAGCAGCACGCCATAGAAGACTACTCTAAAAACTCTGTATAGATTGTCTCCTTTAATGAATAATGAATCACAAGTACAAGCCTATTTGGAAATTCTCCAGCAGGTCATTCCCGTACCCTCAATGACAATACTACTGGGATAAGAAGTTACAGCCAACAATGTCATGGAGATCAAAACAACCTTAAATAATGTTGACTTCTGTATTTTCAGCTCAGACATCAGATTCTCAATGAATTGGCACTGAGCAAGAAATGTACCTGTTTCAGGATACTGCATCTTTGGTGGGCAAACAACTTCTTCAATAAAAAAACCTCAAATAACAGCACTTTAGCCAAATTCTGCATGAAACACCTCAACACTATGAGACCATCACAAAAATCATAACCGTATAAATGAACTGCCCTTGTTCTTATCATCTGTGACATCGTAATGAAGGTACCTCATACAACATGTATGACAAGCAAACAAATCTGAGAGGTTCGCAACAATTTTAGGGGAGCATTAAAATTTATGCCATCATGCCAAGTCTTAAAAGGTGCCCTGACCATTTGCTTGCTTGTATAATTCTTCCATGGGAATCTTTAGAAAAAATGCACCTCTTCCAGTCTTCAGTAGACAAAATCCGCCTGCAGTCCTCCTTTTCCTCACCTGCTATCCAAAGAGTTTCCTTCCCCTTGTCAACCGACTTGAACCATCATTATACATTTTTATGAAACAACTTAAGCAGTTGAGTGCTGTGTAACGTGGATAAGACTATCAGTATATCGCTTTGGTGGTGAGAAGTTGGGAACACTTTGAGAAACAGGATTACCTGTCTATCAAACACAAGGTGTTTTGTACAACGTCCATTCAGACCCTCTCCACCACATGGCCCAGTCTGTGCTGGGAGGTCTGAGCTCTCGAGGTCTGCAGGCTGAGCACTGGGGTTGCAACCCGAGAAATGGACACAGACTGAATCCCTGATCCTTTGGTGTTACTGTGACATCCACTGAACAGTTACTTGGACTGTTTTTATAAAAAGTGGGTTTGTTTAGGATATATAACATCACCCTTTCCTATCCGCATATTTGTCTTTGACTTGCCGGTATTTCTGACCCACGTATTAGTCTACCATGAACTAAGGAAGACAGGAATTTCTATGAAGTAGGCTGAAAATGTTGCTGGGAAAATAATAACAGTTGGTAGGAATTTAAATTACAAAGTTGTTCCCTTTCTATATCATCTCAACATCCCATGACCAATGGAAGATTCCTCAGCTTTAAATTAATGGTTTTAAATATCTTCCTTTAACATAAAAAACCCTTTAAAGTCTGTGGGCTTTTTCTCCCTTCACTGTCAGAGGTTAGATAATAAGTAGAGATCTAAATAAGGCCATCTCTGTCTTTTAGCCAGATAATGCCTTTTAAAGCTTGTGTGGCATAAAGCACACTGGCAATGGAGATGCATTATATTAAGTCATCCACTGACAACACACAGAATACATTTGAAGATAATGAATCCTATCTTACGATCCTACAGAGTAGCCGTGCTTTCACATCCGTTTCTATTTAGACAATATCGTTCCGTGCCATCAAAATAAATAAATTTCCTCACATACATGAATTATGCATTAAACGTCTTAGCCTGATTTGCACATAAAGAAAGAAAATTACGGTTGAAGCCAACAGTATAAATTGCCTTTTTTGAGGTTTTATGCTAAACTCTAGATATTTATCACTTGAAAAGTGGCTCTTTTGGTCATATTTATTGACCCTAACTTTCTTTTAAAGAGTTTTTGCCTCTTAGTAAATTGAGCAGCAACATAAAATGGTAAAGTTCCTTCTCTTTGTCCTTATTTTGTGTAACGCTCACTATCTTTGTCTTCTGCTCTGGTGAGGTAAGGAAATATTTATCTGTTCTGATTATCCATTGTTGAACAAAAGTTCAAATCTAGTGCTGGAAATTTACGAGTGTGCTCATCAATGATCTGCATATTTTACAATCTATAAAGCTAAAGTAAACATGCTTAGAAGGGAGAAGGAACAATTTCCATTGGTATTTAAAGGATTATCCATGTACAGTGTCACGGCACAGAGAAAAGGCCATTGACTCTGTGGATCTCCGCTCCTTTCCCACACCAGCTAGAGAGACCACACCAAGATCACAGAAAAGTGAAAGAAGATGGAAACAAGGACTTGAAGATAATTTTTTTCTTGTCTAAATCCCCAAAAAACTTTGCAAACAGTTATATGTGCAAATCTCTTTGCAGTCTTGGAGTCACAGCCCTTGTATTTTAAATTGCACGAGTATGGAAATAAACTGAAGCCCAATGATGTACCATAGGGCACAAGCAGCTGTGGTGCATGATATGTGGTGCACATCTTGAATCTTGATCTTGAACAATCTTCCCATCTGCAGAGGCAAGAGCAATCCAGTCTTTTATGAACAATTTGAAGAAAACCTACCAACAAGAACCTCTCCTTCCCCTCCCTTGCTCCATCACCATTTCCGCTCTTCCTCACAGTTCTTGTCTATCCGCTGATATTTAATCACACGAAGACAACTGGGGCTATATTGTACTAAGACTTCATGATTTTATTTAAGTTCTCAACAGCATGCTTTCTGGTGCTATCACCTGACATTGCATGGTCCCAACTAATTATTCATCTGTTATACGTCATTATTCTTTGTCAGTTTACTGCCTGTACATTGTGTTACTCAATCACACAAGGTGGCGATCACTCTGGGAGGACCAAACCAAAGCTGAAGTCCATGTCCTGCTTTCAGAATCCAGTCAACCTTAACAAAGTCTTGGGCTGGATTTGTGTAAAATCTAATGTTTCACAATTTCTTCCAGTCATTGGGTAAACTCTTGGGTTACAGTTTTTTGAGTTTCAATAAAAAAGGACAATTTATTCACAATGTGCTCATAAAACAGAAAGTTCTGCTTTCCATCGAGTTATCCTTATTAAGATGCAGTTCTTGGGAACAGTTTATTGACTTCTTCTTGGACACTGGCCAAGGTCTCTGGCAGTTTCTGCATCCCTTTATGCAGACTCTGTTGCAAAGATGTAACTTGGTCATCTGAATATTTAATTCTTTCCATATATGGGGTATATTATTTTTACAAATACTGGACAGTTGAAATTCATGAACTTTGGAGGTTTTCTGGAGTTCCTATGGATTCACAAAGGTAATTAAGAGAGAGTGCAAGGTGCTAGATATTTAAATCCAATATAAAGAATAGAAAAACTTATTCCAAAAAGCATCTGCCCTTCAAAGCTGAATATTACACGTTAGCTTTTCAAAACACAGACATAGGTTTATCACTGTTAGTATTTCTGCCTTTTTTGTTCTTACTTTAATACTAAACCAAGAGGAGTGTGAAAATTCTTTACTTTGAATAGAGGTCACCAAGCTGAAAAGGTTGAGACACAGAGTACAAGATGAGACAGACACAATCTAGTTGGCCGGATTCCATTGCTACATTCTGATGATGCTATATTTCTTTACGTAAATTTAAATGATGTGTAAAACTTCTAATGGTGACAATTTCATAAGGTGTCCAAACCAAAATTCCCTCAAGTCAATTAAGGTCTTTTAGATTACAAATCAAAATATCTATTGTCAAATTAGAAAATAAAGTACATATTGAAGCAGCCTTTAAAAATCCTTTTTAGTACTGCAAATTGTTTTCATTCTTGAGTTTCATAAAACAACAGATGAAAGCAAACAGAATTTAAAGGTTTTTAAGCATAAATAATTTCTATCTTTCTCACAAACAGGCCATGCTTTGCTTTCAAATTTTATTTTCCAAACAAACTATTATCAGTTGTTCAAAATGCAAAATGGAACCGGTTTTAATTTTATATATCATATCACATATGTATCAAGGTACTACATCAGGTCGGGTTAAATCCAATAATGTAACATAAGCATCAAAAATAAAAAAGAATTATGTCACTGATGGCTGTTTGCAATTACATTCTGTACCAGGTGCTCTGTTTTCTAAGTGTTCCAAATAGTCTTTCACAGCAAAATTTAAGAGTAAATTTGTATTTCTCTGCACAAATCCCCAAAATCAAGGCAGGAGTTTACCACTTCATTTCTTATGTACATGAAGCATGACTAGCAAAGTATGAACAGTGAAAACTCCTCAAGTTAAGAACACTCTTGTGTTTTTTCAGTGTTACAGTAGGGAAGTGTCAGAACTGCAGTCACAGGGCTCCTAATCTGAGAGACTAAAGTGTCAAAAATAACTATTACAAGGATTTTACATACCTCAAGTACACAGGAGCAGATTTCCCTTAATGTAAACTCATACCACCAGTTTAGCAATTGAGAATCTCATATAACTTAAAAACAAGAATAGTAAATTCTAGATTACTGAAGAAAAACACTGTTAAAGCTAAATTAAACAAGAAGTCAACGCGGAGATAAATTTTGCTATAAATGAGCACAAATCTGGAGAAGGCATTTTTGGAATTGGACTTTTTTATATGAGAACAAATTGAAAGCAGGATATTAAATGGAAAAAAGACCATAAAGCACACCTCCTATCTATCTGATTTTTTTTGGATTGTAAGAAATTTCTGTGCATTGTGTATTCTTCCCACTGCTGTGCACTGCATTGTAATACGACCATTAATTTTTCTTTATCCTAGTGAGGCCTATATTTCTATGCTTGTAAAGCTCTGTGGCTTGTGAAGTGCTTTGAGCCGAAATGTATTATATTAATGCAATCATCGTTCTTATAATGATGGACGTTCTCAGAGTACTTCCTTTTATCTAGATTAATACAGTATGACAGCCAAATTGAGTTCAGTAAAGATAGAAATATCCTTTTTGCATTTGTTAGACATCAGCTGATGCCAATGTGCAATATTGAACTAATGTGGACCTTGACAAAACTCACTCTTGCTCTTGCACTAGAGTCCCCATGTACCCTGGAGGACTCCTTCAACACCCCCCTTGGAGACCCTGTGCAAGCCCCTGGATTTGGGAGATGCAGAGCATAGAAAGTCGCAGGCTTTCAACATACTGACTGCATTGGTAAGATAACATCTTCCTGCTGTTTCCTGCTCTGGGGTTTTTGACAAAACAACAAAGATAAATGGAAGCTCCCTTTCCTTTCTGTAAAGTCTCAAAAGCAAAAGGACCAGAGGTCCATTGACCTGAGTCTTTCACTATTATCAAGTTCCACCAAGTGGTGGGGTGAATTAGTTGAACTGATTTATTCCTCTCCATTGTAAAAGCAGCTCCATCAGCTTCCATTTCCTGCTGTGCTTGTGTCCAAGGACCAAGGACGACCAAGAAACTTCATACTGCTCAAAATTTTCATTAAAAATTGAAAATGCATGTTTTCCAAATTTAGAGTAGATTCTACTGAGGACTGCAGGAATGAACTCTTTACTGTCATATGACTAATGAAATGAAGCTTACGCAACCATGTTGCTCGTCCAACCTATCCGTTAAGCTTTTTCAAATACCTTTCAGCCTACCAGTTAATTTTAATCAAATTCAAAGCAGGGGGAAGGTCTTTGAGATAGTATATTTCTGAAAAACTTGTTCACACATGATAGAAAACATAATACATATCAATGCCAAGTTTGAAGGGCTGCTGAACTACTTTTTCTAACAATGAAAATACATGGGAGAAAGCTGTTATGAACACCTGAACTAAAAAAGAAAAAAAAAAGGTTTTAAATAAAATTTCCATTTTATTAAACATGCAATAATTGAAATATAAGAGAAAACTGCATTGTGCATCAGGCTTTCTAAGTTCTCTCACTCTTTTAAAGACTGTTCTTTTTTTTTTCTACCCTCAATCAGACAAACCAGACCTCTTCTATCAAATGAGTACTGAGAAAAACAAGGAAGATGATCATAGAATGGTTTGGGTTGGAAGGGACCTTAAAGATCATCAAGTTCCAACCCCCCTGCCATGGGCAGGGACACCTCCCGCCAGACCAGGTTGCTCAAAGCCCCATCCAGCCTGGCCTTGAACACCTCCAGGGATGGGGCATCCACAGCTTCTCTGGGCAACCTGCGCCAGGGGCTCACCACCCTCATAGTGAAAAATTAATTCCTGATATCTAATCTAAATTTCCACATATTGAGTGGGTTCAACCTCTGTAAATTACTATCTACGGCCACTGACTAATGGAGGGAGCAAGGGGTCACCACTCTCCTGTAACTGTTAAGATATAGTTAGGCAAGAAGGACAAGGATCTTAGGACCTGGGAATGTACTGAGGCTACAAAAGAAAAGATTATGGTATTTCTGATGCCATCCTGAGTCCAGATCTACCTTATAACCCCCCTGCTCAACCATCTGTTCTTATATACCATGGATGAGATTCAATCAATAACTAATAGTAAAATTAAGATAGGAGAGAAGCTATGCTACAGGTGGGGAAGACAGAAAGACATATGTAAACTTATATGAAAATAAGGCTATTAATTTGAAATTAACAGGTCTTAGCCTAACTGTATAAAACTGAGGTGCTTTATTTACATAAAAGCAGAAAACTTCCATAGGGACGTGTGACAATTAATACTTGCCTATGTACACTTCAGACTCTGAAAATTCAGGGCTGAAACATGATTAGATATTGTTAATAGCTTTCTGGGGAAAAAAAAATCAACCAAACAACCAAACAAACAAAACCCCAAAAAACACTAAAAAGCCCCAAGACTCTCAGCCTTAAAAAATAAAAATAAAAAGACAAGCCAAGAAAAATCCTTGAAACAAAACGTGGTGTGTGAAGGCTATTCCGGACCGTCAGTTCCTAATCCCAAGGCAGGCGGAGCTCTGTACGCACTGGCAAACTAACTCGAGTGCTGTTATTGTTGAACTGTTTGACGGTACAACACAGGGAACAATTCCTGCGGGCTCCTTGCAAAGAAGTGAGTGCCCTGATACCTGGAGGGCTTTTGTCAGAGCTTAATGAACTGTAGATGTAGGGAAAAAAAAAAGGAGAAATTTAATTCCTTTCTTTTTGTCCCAATTCCTACAATTTTCATTGTTAAACTCTTATAATCTCGTTTTCTTGAGGAACTTAACTGTTTTCTGTCTTAGCTATTTTCTTTATGTCTTCAGTTTCTGCTAGCATTTACAGGAGGGGTCTGCTGAGGCCCAGGTCCAAAGGAGACTATCACTCTATGTGCCTTCTTATCCTGATCCAGGCAGGTCGTCTCCACCCGTTATTCCCTTGGCTATATGCTATGCCAGAAAAAAAAGGTGAAAATGGGGAAAAAAGCAGAGTTCTGGAGCAGCTTCCTTTATTTGTACCTGATAACTAATCATGACTTTTAGCTCATCTGTATGTCTTATCTCATCTCAGATCGGTGATCTGTTTTCAGATCTCACAAGTTGAGGAGATGTTCACTGGCAACAGCTGAACTTCATAAAGACAGTGAGGACATGGAGTGTACTTTGTGTAAGTGTGTTCACTGCAGGTTCTGCTGTCTGCTTGGTGAATTTTCCAGATGAATTTCCCTGGAGGAAAGAAAAACCCAAGTGAGCCCTGCCTTTTTTGGTACAATTTTCCCTTCTCTCTGTGTCTCTCTGTTGAGCCTAGGAAGAAGGGCTGATGAATGCAGAATCGGAGCTGAGGCTAGACACGTAACACCACAGCTGAGTTCTGCAAATGATGGTGGGAATGGGACAAGACACTGTTCAGGCACCGCACGTGCTGCCTTGGAGATAAGCCATCAGTGACAGATGACCGCACTGGGAAGATCCACAGCGTCTTTGCGTCTGTGTGGTACCTTTGTTCAGCACTGCTGCTGCAGTGACACTGTGACTACTGCAGTGATGGCTGTGGCAACAGCAGATGACAAAATGGCTATCCCTGGTCAGAAGAAAAGTCACGAAACTATTTCTGGAATTTTTGTAGCTATGGGGTTTGTAATAATGGGTTTGTATTATAAGACTCATTGTGAATTGACAATGGCATAGTGGCGATAGTGACATTCTGTCTTGTAGAGAAAGCTTCAGAGGCAAGCAGCCAGATCCATCACCATCGTGCAGAGCAGACACCAGAAAATCTAGCAAAGAGTCCCTGCTGGTCTGAGGAGTTCTGGGGAAATATGTCAAAGGGAAGGAGCCCCAACCTGCAGAGTCTTGAGGGTACGACAGGATTCTGGAGCTTCATGTTCCCTGAAACAATTTTGATGATGATAAAACACAGTCTTCAGAGCAGCAGGCTGAACTGCGAGCTGCTATTGCAGGGACTTTGCTTCCAATCCTGGTAATAAAGCAAACTGGAAGTTTCCCCTAGTCTTAGAGGAAGAGAAACTGATTGCTCAGTCAAGGCTGGTTGCTTTCTGTTGTTGTTGTTTTTCCCTGACTTTCTTTTTTTTCCTTTGCCACTGCAGAACTCCCAAAGGCATACAAACTCCCAGGAGACTCAGCTGCAGGATTAGGTTAATTTTTAATACCTGGTGAAGGCATGTCTCGTGTAGATGACAAGAAATGTCAAGAACTTCTGCTGCTTGTGATGCAAAGAGCTAAGTCCGTGTACCAACTTTTTATAGCTAGCATGACTTCTGCCAGAGGCTCTCTAACAACAAAACCTGAAAGTATGTGGGGAAACACTACCAGTAGCTTCTGTTCTCTTTTCTAGTATGTGAAAAGGCATCAGACTCAATGTTAGTCTCCGAAGTGGCATTCTTCAGTATGTGAAATGCAGTCTCCTTTCTAGTCCTGCCAACATTAGAAGCAATGGGTGCAATGCATCTCCTCTTGACATATTTTATGATGACTAAATTGAAATGAATTATGGAAGTGACCATAATCAGAAAATTCTCCTGGTCACTCACAGAAATACTTGTCTCATGGGGAAAAGCATGTACTAAATACATAAACTACCCTACATCCTCTTGTTTTTCTTTAAAAATACATTCCTTTTTTTATTGAGTTTTACACTCCATTTTCTACGTGCTTTCGTTAATTTACAGAACTTACTAGTTCTAGGCATCCTCTTAAAGTATTGCTTCACTGAGCTTCTGATATGTGAAATAGTACAATTTATCAGTGTCGAGCATGCGGAATTTTGGACATACTATCCCCAATGTAATCTCCATTTTTACATGATTCTTCTTTTAATAAGAATTTATAATCTTTTTGCCCATAAAAAAAACACAGCTCAACAAAAACATGTCAGAGATTATTCCGCTATGTGGCTCAGCAAAGCTTCCGAAGAGACAAATTGCTTCGCCCTTTGCAGGTACAGCTCTAACTCCTTAGGAACTGATGGAAAATTCAGGGAACCAATCCAAAAACCGAGCATTTCCTCTTAAAGTCCCTGACTATGCCTATATCGCTGCGAACGAGCAGTCACGTAGAGCAGCTCCTGCCTGTTAACTCCTGGGTGTCTTGGGACCATTAGGGATTTCATGCTCCGAGCACATCTGGCCACATGCTCTGTGTCTACCTGGCAGGTTGGTCAGCTGGAAGGAAGTCCTGGGTAGACCCAGAGCCACGGATGCTGCTTCAAGAGCTGCTGCCTAAACCCAACAACACACACGAGTTGCAGAAATACGGGGGGGCAGCAGGCAGGAGTCTGGGATACTCTGACACGCAGAGCCTGCACACGCTTCTGCAGGCGTCTGTGTTTACGTTTTCAGCGATGAAGCACCTACATAAGCAATGAACAAAATTATAAAGCAGTATGACTTCCACAAGAGAAAAAAAAAACATTTTCCTATTCCTCTGGGCTGTATATCAGCATGCATATATACTGTCAAACACACCTGGGAGTATAATTCTGTTAAAAATGTGTATCCTGTTCCGAACTTCAGATAGGCTTTGTGCCCTCTTCTGGGACAGAGTTCCAAAGCCCAAGATCTATTGCCAAAGATGTCCTAGCCCTCCTCCTACGCCGTCTGGACTGATTCGAGCCCACTGTAACACAGCTTCTCTCCAAGTGCCTGCAGCACATTGATAAAAGTGGGTTTGAGCTACAATGGCAGTTTTTTACTGGCGTGACTGAAGGTGTGGGCAGATACAATTCGTCTGACATTTCTATTACAGGGCTGATCGTACCTTAAAGTGCAGCAGCTATTTGCTACATAATCATGAGTCAGCTCTCATTGACTCGGTGAGTACAGATCATCGTTTTCTCAGAAACAAATCACCTTCTTTCAACAGCCGCAGAATTCTCACAGTGGCTTCTGACCTAAAAAGGTGTATTTGTCCCAATCTGCCCACGCTAGAGTGCACATGGCAATGATGAACAGGATATACATTTCTTTCCAACACACTTTTCAAACTACCATCATTAGTACCCATAAAAAGGACTAAAGTAGCAATTAACTAAATAATGCATGCTGCTCATCAAAAAAATATAAGTTTTCTAAAAGCGGCTCAAATTAAAGCCTTTTTCACCACTTATTTCATCATCCTCCTGCAGGTCACTCATCCATCAAGCAAGAAATCATAGTGTACTACCCCAGATACATAACTTTCCTGCTGAGAGTTAGAGCACTATCTTATACAGTGATATGTGACCACTCCAATACTGCTCAGTTTTACTCTGCTGAATGGCTTATGGGGTGTCTTGATTAATTCATGCCAGGTCATTTTAGTTAATTCAGTGCTTTCAAGTTTGTTAAAGTTCCTGGAAGTTAAGGGTGCTCAGCACCTCGAGAACATTGCTCAGCTGGGTCAAACCTTTCTAATTTTCTACTAAAGTAACAATAATGGTCTGTATCCCTGCCGTTTTTCTTAACATTACATACATGTGCCACCAGATTTAAAGTTGGAGTTTTATTAGGAACGTTCAGAAGCAGCCAGATGAAAGCAAGCTCTTCTTCTCCATCTCTTGTAGGAGAGATGTATCTGCTAACACTTCTTATGTTAAATATAAATTAACGAGCTTTATGTTGCTAGTTTATATAGATGGGACATTTTGAAGTAATATGGGCACTGAAGATGAAGTACAATTCCTGATATTGAATTGCTGAGGCACCGTAGCCTATTTCTATCACTTCAGCAACGGGTTCAATGCTTACAGTCGTGCCAACAATTGAATATTCATTCTGCAGGAGATGAAGTACTAGGAAAACACAAAATTCAGCTGAATTATGAGGGGATTGTGGTATGTTGTACACAGAGATTAATCACCAATAACAAGACCAGCAACATCAAAAAGGAAAAGATCCTTGGCACAGAGAAGCTCTTTTTCAAGCTTTATCACACGATGACTCCTACGGGCAAAGGTGTAGTGCATCTCTGGTTGAGAGCTACAGGGAACACCGTATTGAGTCCACTGGTATGTTAACACTGATTTTGCACAGATTCTAAAGGATACTGCTGAGTAACAGGAGAAAGGCAAAAATGGCTCTGCTCCGCATTGCCCACGCTCTCAACAGGTAACTCAAACCCAAAGGGTCAACACCAGCGCCTGAATGTTCATCCTGACTCTGGCAACACTGTCTGTCCTCATTTCGTGTCTGGTGAAACCTCCTCCACGAACAGCAGCACAGAGAGTGAGGGATTCCCTTCGTGGCTAATATCACTCCATCACGAGCTATATTTAGGGACGTACTAGAAGAAGTGCTGATCTGTCGTGGCAGCAGCCTTGATGCAGCCCTTACCCTTACGTGTCACAGGAGCTGAGGGGTTTGGGTGCTGTTAGAGACCATGGAAGGAGGGACGGGCATTCAGCCTGAAACAGTCGTTTAAATTTTTGATTGTCTGGGGCTTCTCAGGGGACCCAGCTGAGGTATAAATGATTCCCTCCTTAAATCCAATTGCAAATACAGTCCAGGCAGGAGGAAAGTGCTTATCTCCTCATAACAGGAATCCAGGAAGCTTTCAGGCTAGGAAAGGAGATGCTTACTAGGTTGCACAGCTCTGGAAAGTAAATTTGCTGGATTGCTGTCTGGGTTGGTGGGTTCGTAGCCTCTAAAGATTTTAGTTCACTAAATTTTACTTTGAGTCCCAGCATCTGAACCCCAGCCAGTTCTTTAAGGTTGAGGAAATCAAATACCCTGACAGAGGGAAGGGGTGACCTCAATCAAATTAAGATTCAGTAAATCTGATGTGAGTTTTTCAATTTAACCTTACAGTTCAGACAACTTCATTTATGTTTATTAATTCTAATTTAATTTATAGACCAGAGAAGGTCTAGCTAATAACACCCAGCACACACAAAAAAAGTATTTCTGATCGTATTATTCCGTTTCATACTCTGCTGTTCTTATCCTAGACCAATCTATAGTTCCATATTATTATTCTAAGGACAGAAACCAACCTTCCAGCAAATCTTTCCAATTTCATATAGCAATCTGTTCTGTTACAAAATAATTATATGTACAACGTCTCCCACTAAACAAGAAAAGTTCCAGCATTATAAATACATCAAGTTCCACTGAGCAGATAAAAAAAAAAATCTCTGTCCAGGGAGTTTTACACAACTATGAGTTAAAGAACTGTGCCCTTTATATAATAAGCTTAATTCTGCTCCTTTATAAAAAAAAAAAAAATAAAGGAATGTACACCAGAAGGTAAGAAATTTCATAACTGAAAAGAAATCAAACATCATGTCCACAACAAGGCACTGCCTCCATATGGAAAGGCATTAAGGCTTCCTGAAAGGCTGTCTTCTCCATTTAATTCTGAAAGGCCATGAAATGCACACACTAATGCAAATATCATTCTTGTTCGAGTTCAAGGCACGTGAAAACATTGCGTATAGACATCCACACTTAACCAACAAAACTATGATCATGCTAGTTACAGTCCAGATGAATTTCTCTTTACCAGTAATAGAATTTTTAACAGATTAAAAAAAAAACAAAACAGAAAAAATAACAAAAATACATTTAATGCAGGCTCTGTGATTATATAAATGCACCGGTATATTCAGCAAAGAAAATACCAAAGGGGAAAAATATGCCATTTATCTTTTTCAGTGTTGAGGTATGCTCTCCCTTGAGAAAAGTCTCAGTAGTTCCCTGGTATTTGTTTAAAGTCACTGAATTAGTAATGGGAATTGCCAGACTCACTAACCGGCCTTTTGAAGAGGAGAATACATTAGAACAGAAATCTTGAGCAGATTAGTGCAGAGAATATCGACTCAATACAGTGACCGCCCCCTCCAGTCCCTGTGTGGGGCATGGGTACCTGGGCAAGCGGCAGAGCCCTGACCTCTGGGGCAGAAGCCAGCGCGGCTCTGCTGGCCCGGGCTGGGACCCGCGGGGTCCACGCAGCAGCACATGAGGCTCCGGGGGGTTGGGGGCACCGCAGGGAGCCAGGGCATCATGACACTTGGGGTGACTGGAGGCTACGAATTCTCTTCTTTGAGAGAAGAAGAGATGGGGGGAGGAGTCTCCAGTCTCCAAGAGACTCTCCAGTGACTCAGCTGCAAGCTAGAAAATGTTAAGTGCAGAAAGAAACAGAAAGCCATAATTATTAGCATGATATCGCAAAGAGAAATACCAGAGACGTTTTAAAGCTTTTCCCACCCTGTAAGCAAAGCAAAAGCTCCTTCAGCCTCTATCATGAGTATTTCCAGGACACCTGCAGTGTCAGTCTTTGGCACCAGCATAAGCATCCATCCCATTGCACACATACTGACAGCATGAGCGTGCAAATACCGAAGACCAAAGGCCTGATCTTGAGAGGTGTAAATCTTCTCCCACTGACAGCAAAGGAACTTGAAGGCACTCACCACCTGAGAGCATCAGGGCCACCGAGTTGTGAGGTGGAAGCTTTGTCTCTGAGCGTACCCTAGGTAAGACCTCCCACAGAGCCTTAACTTTGGACAGCTTTTCCTTTCTCGCACAAATGTGGGATCTTCTATAGTGCTCTTTATGGACATGTTTTAAAAGTAAATATAACTCAATACCTGAGGCAGTTCCCATTTCATGCTGTGCCTTGAGGCTGCCTAAGGTGGGTTTAGTTGGGGCATCTAAAAGAAGGGAAAATCTGTCTCACTTTCAAGCATTCTGGTTTACAGAGTCTGATTAAGATTCTATTATAGTTCATAAACTTCTTACAAACTGGAGATATAAACTCCTTACTCCCTAATTCCTCATGGTTGCAGCTAAACTACCCTGTATGGAAATTTCCAGACACAGAATATTTACACAGCAAATTATGAGAACTGTTGCAGTAAATTATCTGAACCATATTAGGTACTTTCCAAAGGGCACTTACAAACTCAGGGAAACACAGTAGATCCAGACTATTGTATTACTGAGCAGAATGAGGATTTTTAACCTACCTGTTAGTTTTTGGTTTGTATGAACCAGTGTCCAGGGCTTGGGTTTGTCCCATTTTTCCCCTCGTGAGTCTAGATTTTGATTAGAAAAATTAGCTGTAAAGAACAGTCATTAGCTCTGTAAAATATCGCTATCCTTATATTTAGGCCCAAGATTTTTTGCTATTTTCATTGTAATTATCTTGTACAGATTTGGTCAGAATTTATTCCTTCTCTTCTGAAAAAAAAATATTGGTCTGATACTACAGCCTCACTACACAAAGATCTCAGGGTTGGCCCCCTACCAATGTTTTGTGTAAGTACATTTTTATAATCATCTATAAAAACCAAGTAAGTATTTGGACAATCTTACATTTAAGAAGACATTAATAAGGAAGGGTCTACGTAAACACTCGAGTTATTAACAGTCTGTCCTCAAAACTCCTTTTGTCAAGTACAGGAGTGTCAAGTACCCACTCTCTACGGGCAGGCAATTCAATAAATCCAAGTGAACAAGCCATGGAAACCTTATTTAATGGCACAGCCTCCTGAGATGTCCCAGCCATTTACTTTACACCAGGAAACCAAAACAGCATCTAGAAGTCTCTAGACTGTACACATCTAAAGTCACCACCGTGCTGCCTCAGCAGAATTAGCTAGTGCCTATGCTGGCAATAATTCAGACTCATATGCTTACATCCCTACAGGCGTCTAATTTGTTCGCTTCCTCTAAGGTTACCTACTATGCCCCCAAGGTACCATGTTCAGTCCAGCTGAAAAGACAGAGCCACTTCCTTTCAAAGGAAGAAAAGGCCTGGCCACTACCCATCTTTAATATATAGGCAAGTACTAAATATTTAACATAAAGTAATGTTTAAGGCATTCAACCAGAAATGGGAAAAGCTGGGTCTAACTCAACACCTTGAGAACATTCAGCTGACATCTCCCCCCCATCGCAGCTGAATCTCTTTCAGCTCCATTTTGGCCCTATGCACCTCAGGATTATTCTCAAAACTTGAAAGACTCATGACTGTAAACTGCATACTGAATCCCCAGAGAGAATTCACACCTCCACTCTCCCTCCCGGGATGGCACAGGGCTTCATTTATTCCCTCCAGACATATGAACTATGCACAACCGCAACAGGATGGGTAAATGTTTTGCTCAGCGCCCAAAGCATGGGTGAGGCCATGCTCGGTGTGATCACTTTGCCTTGAGAAATCTGTCGCAGAAAAGGTCACAAAACGTACCATCTACATAATTCTCTAATTTCCACTACTCTTACTGAACCTGAATTATTAAAGAGCCAAATAAAACACCAGGGGTGAACGGCCGGGACCAGCTCTGCGCTGGTAGGTACAACCTCCCAAGGACCTTAGAGGAGAGCTGCAGGTTGCAACTGCCCACTTGTGTCTCCGTTACTGGCCTTGTGTTCCGCGTCTCAGTACCACATCGAGGAGAGGAGACTTTCAGGATGCCCAGAGACTCCACAGTTCCACATTCTCCACCCAGCTCTCTTAGCATCTACCTGTTCCACTGGTAATCACGTTACCCACCCAGAAGGGCTCAGTTTGTCGGCGCCCTCCTGCCCTCACACCGATCTTGCTGCATCACCATGCTGGGACCGGTGGGTACTTGCAAGGTTCAGTAAAAGCAGAAGGGAGCGAAAGGCTCCAAGGAGGGCCAGGCAAATGGAAAAGTGCAACCATCAGCGTTGCAGTGACAGGCACTGGGTTTATTTTAAGGGCTTCTGAACTCTTACATTGTCAGCAGATCTGTCAGGCTTGTGAGGCCACTGCCGTACTGATTGTAATTCCCCACTGAAGATGTGCACGGCCAAGAGACACGGTAACAAGCAAAGGTCCAAATGTGATATATTTTCCCCTTCAATGCTACTGGAGGGAATACGTGATCATTACAATGATAAGGGATATAGTCCCATCACACACTCAGGCTTCAGAAATCTCCACAGTGACATACGATCTCCACAGGTAAAACAATGTACTTGTCACACACGTCCAGAGCTCCACCACGTACCTCCTGGGACACACTGGTTTCTCGCTCCTGCCGCAGAACAGAAACTCCCACTATGTGAGAGTGGAAGTACGTGCCTTCGTCACTTGTAAAGCTATTCTCTGATGCCACATGCAACATATATGTCCTTTCCAGTGCCCAGGAGTTTCCAAGTCATCAGCTGCTGCTGACACACAGTGCCTGTGAGGTGGGCTTGATGCAAAGGCAATGGGAACCCCATAAAAATCATGTTGGAGCTGTCTGAGGATGAGGTGCTCCAGTCCTTGCCCAGCAGCAACCCTGGACACAGCTCTGGTAACAAAGCACCTGCAAACAAAGGTGATCTGCAAAACCTCCTGTCCACCACCAAGATCGCCCCAGGCCAGCACGGTGCGTCAGCTTTATTTTGCAACTTCAGGCTCACCTTTTTTCCAATCTTTCAAACTCCTGTTTCGGACTTTTAAACAGTTCTTCCCCTGTTTTGTTTTTTTTTGGCAATTCTTCTTTCTGTTACAGCCAGATACAGACTATCACTGTCTGGAGAAGACTTGGAGACAGCAGCCTGTTCTTCCTCTAACTGCCATGAAAGTGGACAGCAGCTTTGTTAAGAGTTAATCAATGTCAATTTTCCCTATGTCTGCTTATCCAAAGCATTTTTTTTTTTTTTGTGTAGGAAAATAACTTATTCTTGTTTGAACTCTGTAGCTACAAATTAGGAAAGCTTGATCAATCCCAAGGGTTGTAGGGAACTACAGAACTGCTCAGCACTCAACATAAGGAGCAGCAGCAAATGTCCCAGATGCCTGCCAAGTCCACAGGTTTGCCCAGAAAATACCAGTCGCACATTTGCCAACATTTGCCTCTTTCCTCAGCACAGCAGTTTTGCTGCGGAGTCAGGTCCTTCCAGTCCATGCCAAATTCCCCATTTGTCTCTGTAAGAAACGAACAGTTCATCCCAAAACTGTCCCCCGACCCTGGGACAAGTGGCATTTAAACTCCATAGGACGGCTGAGGCAATCATAAGGCTAAGAGTCTTCTCAAAGGACACTGAGTACAGAGAACAGTCACATACTGTACAGTGCAAAAAAACCCTTTATTTGTTATCACATTTGTTTTCCGGTTTGACAAGTGCACGGCAACTGTATTAACCTTATATAGAAAAGGCGCTGGCAAGGCGTAGGCCTGAAAGCCTACCAGTATTTAACTCCGTGGATTACCTACCACAACGGGACACTGACAAGCAAAAAGAGAAGACATCTCAAAACGGGACAGCTGTTCTTGTTGCAGCCAGCACACTCAGAGCCCAGAAGCAGAATTGCCCCATACATAAATTTTCATACAGGCTACCCTTGTTCACTAGGACCAGTTGAGATCAGGCACAGTCCTGCCACACAGGACTGGGAAACTGGCCATACTTAGTGAGCGAGGCCTTAAGTTCAGACAAATTACATACACCGAGTGGCTCTCTTCGGGGTTTATCCCTCTGGCTGATGACAGAGAGAAAGAGAACAAAAATATTCCATGTTCTCAAGGGTAACCTGATTTTAAAAGTATACCTATAGCACCAGCATACGTCTGTTGAAATGCGCTAAACAAAATATGAAGCTTTCTAGTCTTCTCTGTACTACAATAATGGTCCGTGAGTCTGTCCACTCATTACATTAGAATTACCAGTCTGTGACAGAGCATCTCCTCCAAATGCCAAAGCCAGCAACAACAGCAACAACAAAAAGCTTTAAAAAGAGACAACCTTCATTCCCACCAAAGGCTACAAACATCCCACTTGTCCCAAACGTGCCCAAACCATGACACCATTACTGGTATCAATGAGTTTGTAGTTGCCCCCTTCAAAGCTGCATCACTCATCAACGCAACCATTTGAGTGGACTTCCTAGGCTTGGGAATACAAAAGCTCACAAAGTCAGCTGGCACACCAGGCACCACAAACACTTTCTCTGCTTGGAAGTGGTGTGGGATGCCTGGCTGTCTCCACATGATAGGTGGTTACACAGATCCCTAGGAAACTGGCAGTCGAGCTCTCATGCCTGGAAGAAGCGGTGCCAGGAACTCCTCATGCACCACCAGGTTGTTCCACACCAGGGGCTCCCAGCTGCACCAAACCTCTGCTCTACATGGTCCTGCTGCAGCTTTGCATCCTGCTCATCTGCCCTCCTGGTGAGCTTTGTAATGGTCTGGTGGCAATTGTACAGGCCTACTGCAGGCAGGAGATCTGGGATGTTACACGGTTGGTGTGCCCTCTGCAGCCTGGACTTCTGCTGGAGAGGTAGTGGGACGCAGGAAAATCCATCGCACTGAGCTACTTTGTGTGATGACTCTGTGAAGAAAGCAAAGGACAAGGCTGTCACTCCTAACTGACTGTTCTGACCAGAGATGGGTCAGACTCTCACACAGGCAGTAGCTGAGCAGATGCATTTTGTTCTAGCCAGTCTGAACAACCTGCTCTTCCTCTGAGGAAAGAAACTTGCAAGGTGCTAGGTCCAGATCACGCAGAAGACCCAGTTCTTTAGCAGTTCTTCCCAGTCCTTCTTCTTCAAGCTCAGCTTGTCCTTGTCCCTGCCTTGCTTTATGTGACTACAGCCTCAGAGCTGCTCCCTTTAAAATTACCTAGAGATACCTCAACTTATCCTCCCTCTCCCAAACACATGAGACCCCAAAACAGACTCACCAATGTCTGAATCCTGCTTGCTGTCCAGTAGGAGGAAGGAAAAATTTTCTTCTGCAGGATCTGGGCTGGGTGCCTGGAACAAGCCCTCCTCCACATCAGCTGGCAGATGTGTACGATTCAGTCAGAGGGCTCATAGCCAACTGCCAAGTGGTGATGGCCAGAAGAACTGTTGAGTCCTGTCTGTGAGCTGGGGGCTGCTGGCAGAAGGAGGAAGAGGAGGACTGGCTGTCTCAAGGCAAAGACTACAGGCTGGAGTATTTCAGGCATAAGTGGGGCCTATTTCAGGATGAGGATCGTGTCAAGAAAGATCTGACAATGTTTCTGGAGAGAGCTTGGTCCCTCACACTGGTGGCATGATCTTGATTAGTGCATGTCTCAGTCCACTGCAAGCTTACCAGAGGTGAGAGGCCTGAACCTATGTGGATATACCAGATATTTCACTTCTGTCCTCTCCAGAGAGCCGAGGGTTGTTCTTCTCCATGCCACAGAGAGCCTGACAAAAAAAGCATGAACTGAATGGCAAAACCAGTGAGTTCTATAAAACCTTATACTCAGAGTAGAAGCCCGTGAGCAAGGGCAGCTGTACTTAACCACGCTGCAACCTCCTCCAGCTTTGCTGCCTCATTGTAGCATCGGTGACCAATCTGCTGGGATATTCCCAGGCAATGAGTTCATTACACAAATGAGGCTTTGTCAAAGTTGCGGTACCAGGTGTACTCTTCCTATGCAAAGAAGTGACACGGGTGTCCTTTGGGACCAGTCGACACTGAGTTGCCTGTACCAAGCGAGGTGTTGAAGAAGACCAGCAAGAGATGTGAGGACAGAGGGGGGAGCGTGATGGCACCAATCTTTCAGCCTCATAGAAATCAGGCTCTTCCAGGCAATTTTGGTCATTCAAACCACCTACTTGGTCCTCAGAGATCACTCAGGGCACTCCAGCTGGGACTTCTAACGGCTCAGAGCATTTGGATAATCAGCATTTTCAGGTCTCGAAGGCAACTCCGCAGCTTTCTTGCAGAACAGGGTAGGGCGAGCCACTGCTCTATGTTCTGTACAAACCCACGCCAGAGGCATGGCCCACCCCTGCAGCGCTCGTACCTTTTGAACTCCTGTATACAAGTGCCAGAATCCAAAGCTGTTTGCATGAACTTCTGCTTCTATTTCTAAATTTTTAAATGGCTAATCGCAGCTGTCTTTGTTGCTGAACGAACGTTTACTGCCTCGTTGCAGCCTTTAGAAATAGATTTATCATGTAAATGCTGGCAGAATTTTAAGTATAGCTGAAATAATGGGTAGTACTGTAATAGCCTTCCCTAATGGGTATTGTGCAATAGTTGGTCACAACAGTCCAAAAATAGAATGATTGTTCTCAAACTAAGTAGCACACCCGATACGCATTGCTCATCCCTCATCACAAGGGACACTTCTGTTTCGTACAGCTGGACTCGTTCTTGTCTAGATTCGACTGGTCACGTGCTACGTTGAGTTTGTGTATTTTTTAGGAATTTTGTTAGTTTGTTTCTTCGTATCATTCATTTTCTCATATTTTTCCACTATTTATACTCACCTAAGTGTAAAACATCTATCATACCAAATTGTATCAATTGCCTGTATCATCTGGAATCCTGCTTTCTGTAGTGACCAAACGGGATTTTTAGAGGAAAGCAATTACAAAAATATATGTCTAGGTACTACTGCAATGCAGGTGCAGGCAGAGTGGGAATTCTCTCCAGACGCCATCCACATCGTCAGCTTACACAGCAACTAATTGGCTGCTCTTTCATTACCTTGAATTGCTAAACATTTTCTTCATATTTTACAGAGCACAAAACCCTGCCTCTTGAAGTGCAAACACAATGCTTCTTTGGATGACTTCATACTGCAATGAGTTTCATTATATGGAATTAAAAGCTCCCAAACCTTACACAGCTCTGAGAAACTGAGAACTCTCAGGACCCTCTGCAATATGAATCTTAGAGAGGAAGGGGTGGGCATTTTTCTTCGCATACTCACTTTCCTTTTACTGAGTATGAGGTTGTTCTCATTTCACAAGAAGAACAAAGAAGAAACTGAAAAGTTCAATATACGCAGGAAGACTTTTGCTTTCCATGCTAAATATATATGTGTGTATATATATATATAAAAGAAGAAACCAGATCTGAGGAAGAATCTGTGTGCCCAAAGTATGGCTAACACTTTTTTTTTTTAAAAAATAGGTATAATAATTGTCTGACAATCAGTCCCTAAAAATCCCGCCTCTTGTACAACTTTGGATAATCACAAACTACAACAATTCCACTATTACAAAAGGCTTTTTTTTTTTTCTTTCACAGAAAAAGTGTATGCCAGTTGCTTCACCATTAGAGCCTCTTTTCCCTTAGAGGCACCAGTACAATGGCACAGATGCTGCCCACCAATTTTTGGTAATTTGAACTCTTTCTTGATGTATCAAATTTATCCGTTAGGTCTATTTCAATTTTTTAATCTGGCAGATGGAAATACCTAACTAATTCACAGAAGAATTAAAAAATGTGGGATTTTTTTTTTGTGATTACTGTTTCTAAAGTTTGTTTGCTACTCTCCAGAATAAAAAAATACAATGAGGAACCAAAAGCTAGGAACCGCCAAACACATTCTGCTTGAAGTTAAGTGAGTGACTTCTCTTCACTTTGACGGGAGCAGGAGAGGTCCCTACAGATAAGAAAAGTGAGAACAAAGTTTTAACTCCACCAATTTCCCACATGTTGCCCCAGAATTAGATACTACTTGCCAGTGATCCAGGGGGGAGATACCTGCTGTAGAGAAGCACATTAACAGAACTTTTTACTCTATATAGTTGCTGAACTATGCAGCTGTGATTGCTTAAGCACAGATTACACAATGTAAGATTTATCCATTGAAGGAGAAACCACAGAGGGTGCCTAAGAGAAATAAATTCATTTCATCTGCCTCGTTAGTTTTATATCTAAAAAAAATCAATAGTTTTAAAACAAACTATGCAGTCCTTCTTTTTAAATTATTTTAAATATATTAGAGTAAGATAAGATTGTATATGAATAATTTGCCATGTGTTAAAAACCAAATCACAGCAGGAGTGCCATCTATCCAAGAAAGAAACTTTGGACATAAAAACTTGTAATTAAGGACCAGTTCTCAAATACTGTATGTACCCTTAGCTCCCATGGCTTTCCTAAAATTCTGGGTGTTCAGATTAGGAGTATATTCTTTTGATTCACTGACATACCAAATTTAAATTTGATAGGCATTTTTGGTGGGAGACAGTCTTCATGAGAAGATTTATTTTTTCTTTCAAAAAGAATGCTTTGAAGTGCTGCTAATAAATTATCCATTTAGAAAACTGCATTTTAGAAATAGCATAGATAATTAGCCATCCCTTTTAGCATCCTACCACTGTTATCATCTATGTAACTTCTGATATATAGTCAAGAATAAACTACTGAATTACAAACTGTAATTAAACAGTTACATTAACTT
Organism: Anarhynchus alexandrinus; assembly: GCA_008711295.1. Classification (NCBI taxonomy): domain Eukaryota; kingdom Metazoa; phylum Chordata; class Aves; order Charadriiformes; family Charadriidae; genus Anarhynchus; species Anarhynchus alexandrinus. Next base: position 932,336 of record VUYV01000133.1, read on the forward strand.
TCCAAAATGCATATATGTTACGAAATAAAGATTCAGTCACAGGAAAAAAAGCCTAAATCAACTGGGGCTAAACCAACCAGGTGTATTCCAGTTGAAAAGAAAATAAATGGGGACACTCCATACCCACACAGGGCAGTTTCTGAGCTCATTTTTAAACACTTCACAGTTCTATATATAGACGACTTCCATCAAAAAGTATTTTATGGTGTCATGGAAGGAAGGAGTTTTACTAAGTAGTCCTGCTATTCAGATATCATTACGGACTGTACCACACCACTTGCACAAAAACCCCCTGAGATCAAAGCCCCATAATGGTAGCTGCTGTGTGAAGAAAAAGCTTGTATCTTAAGGAGCTTATCATCTAAGTAGACAGACTATAATCAGTATGGTGTGAACTCAGTCTGCACAGCATTTAAGCTATTTCATTTTTTTTAAAAAGCTACGTTAGCCACAAAAAAAGATGTGGGCGTGAAAGTGGACCTGAATCTCAGCGTCCAGTCAATTATTCATCTGCTGTCTTCCAGTCTGCAGTATAAAACAGTACTTTGTCCTGTAAGCCTCAATTTTCCTGAAATTCTAAGCTCCTTCTATGCTGCTTATTTCCCGCAGTGAAAGACACTATATTCCAAAATCTGACCTAATATAAGCCTGTGCACTAAGCAGTACAGGGCAGACTTACAAAAGAACTCACAGTTGCTGAAAATAAAGAAAATTCAGAACTGCTCATATCCATAATTCTTTGTGCCACGTGGGAATAATTTGGTCCTTATACAGTAATTAAAATTTTGGAGTAAGAACATAATTACTTGCTATAACCTTATTATTTACCTAAGCATGGCATGCCTGGTAAACTGTGCAACTGTGTGTTGAAATATGGCAGTGATTTCTCCACCCCAAAAGCTGACCACGCAGCCGTGCCAGTGGCCGTTCCCCTACGGAGAGTGACTTTCCTGCCATTTCTAGAGCTTTGTTTACCTAAAAACCCAACTATGGCAAACGTACATCATGCTTAACGTGCTTACTGTAAGCCTTAATCCAGGTACAGAATGCTAATAGGAGTCATGTGCTGGTCCCAGGCTGATTATTTACCAAATTTAGGAGATGTCAGCCATAGAACAAGACTAATTCACCACTCCGGCCAGTTCCCCCAGCATTCCTACCAAACCACATCAGATGTCAACAGATTATAAGTCATCATAGCTTCATTCAGTAATGACTCTCCATGTAAGACCAGAGGAATGCGAAAGATTACTAATACATTTGGCCACCGATGGCCAAGGTTCTGCATAACTCTTCATCTGACCTTAAAATCAGAGAGCATGTCACCACAGTGAATGGTGGCATGACCTCAGTGCACATGGAAGTCACAGAACAAGAGGAATGGAGCCGACTGTAATTCTGACATTTCTCAAAGGAAAAAGGATGGTTGAATGTTTTAACTTCCATTGCGTAAGGCAAAAAACATTCACTAATCAGAATTAAATTTTGCAATCCTTGCTAACACTAAAAAAGACTTCATCTTAAACATATTACAGCCAGCTACTTCATTGGTGATATGCTAAAAAATATTAATAATAAAAAAAGATACAAGAACCCCAGGTTTAGGTTTTCCATAAATACTGTGTTAATTCTGTCTGCACAATCCATGACAAATTAGGTTCAGCAAATTCTGACCTATCCCCAAATCTCAAAAGAGCAACCACCTACCATGCACAATTTAGTAAAACACTCTTCTTATGTTGATTTATATATAGAACAGTGGGTTGGATGGTCTTAAAACATTTAAGTTTAGGCTTTTGGTAAGTTCATATACTGAACAAATTATTTAACTGCCTGAAAAAAATGATTCAGAATTAAAAGGTCTCAACTGGGATGACGCCCCCATTGTATGCGATAAACAGCTGTAGAAGACAATTTTAACTCCAAAGACTTCACTCTTTAAAGGCAAAATTAAAGAAAAGCACACAATGTGAAACCAGACCATCCTGTATTCAGTTCTTCACAGTCATGTAATTTCAGAAGTAGTGTGTCGAGTCTTTTCTCACCACATAAGCGAGCCCGGCATCTGGGGTGCGCGCATCTACCTAGAAGGTAGTAAATGAGGTTATAGATTTCATCAGGGAGAAGAGAATTTGCAACTTGGGCCTTCCACTTCCTGGCCAAGGGATCTCGTCATTAGACTATTACATATATATAACGTAGACTAGTGCATGTATACATATATGCACAAACACACACACATATATGTAAATGCCACCCTTCTTTAGGTACCTTTTAAAAGGCAGAGCATACCCCCTGCATCCCAAACAGCTATGTAAAGAGGTGGCTTTTGCCTCTCGACTGTCTACTTGGACCGCAGATTTAGGAGAGGGGCAGGTTTCAGCAGCAGGAGGACATGGTGAGGACAGAAGAGGCATCTCCCACCCTGCACCACATGGGGTGTTGTGGATTGCTCTCTGAGGTTCCCAATTCTCCCTTCACAATGCAGATGGTAAATATAAGGCTGTAAACTTCATTCTCAAGGACCGGTAGACCCAAGACAATAAAATAGAGTACTGCCAAACTTCTTTCAGAAGGAGAAAGCAGGGAAATAAGAACAATCAGCCACTTTCTATCAGGGCTCTGCTGAGGCAATTTTGCATCTTATCTGAAAAGTCAGGGAGGAAAAAAACCACTATCTGAAGCCCCAGTTATTTATAGTTTATGTTTACTCCTTGTTCAGTAGAATAAATGTGCAGAGTACTACTGTGATAAGACATAAAAATGTTACTTGTTATACTGACAGGCACTCTAGTAAAAACTTTACAAATGGAAATAATGCTGCTAAACTTCTCTTATTTATGTTTCTAAGCACTGTATTCCTATCCGCCACATCATTCTTCATGCCCTAAGCACCTCCTCGATAGCCTGCTTCTTAAATTGCTTTTTATAGATTAAGTATTTTTTCCCAGCAAATCACATCCTCTCGGTATGTAAGGCGTGCAAATGCAGCCAAAGGGGAGTGGTGTGCAAATCAGACGGAGGAGCAGGTCATCAGAGATTCCCGTTTCGCAAAATGCTCCCGTCTCCTGCCACTGCACCCTGCGTCTGACCAACCCCTTCCCACCTCTCCCCCGGCATAGCTCTCCATCCACACAACCTCTTTGCCCTCTGCGAATCCCCACTATTCTTCACATCTCTCTCCCCACTACAACCTGTGTCCCCTGCATATCCCTCCCAGTGCTTCTATCATTTGACCCCATTTTCCCTTCTTCATCCTTTCAGTCCTACCTTAATGCCTCTTACCTGCCTCCGAGTGGCAGACCCACCTACTTGTTCCCTGAACTAATGACCTCCCTCATGTGCCCTTGTATATTATCTGATCTTGATGTGCTTGGCCACAGGAAGGTAACCTGGACCTATTCTCTGCATGGTTGACCAACTGGACAGCCAGAAGGTGTATCTATACCAGCTATTAGATCAGATCAGATCAGATCACATACTGTCTCCCAGGTGCTGCTGGCTAAAAAACCTGCCATATGCTTGTATGTTGTGCAAAGCTGCCCGCGATGATCAGACATGAGCCATTGACTTATCTTAGGCAAAAGGGCACCTCAAAGCATCCTGCATTATCCAACGAAGGCCAAGTTTGACCTGCTGAGGCTGAAGTCTCAGACCCCACCAGCCTATGCAAGCACTACTGACGATTCCCTCAGCAGTCTGACAGCTGTATTCATTCCCTTCACTTGGATGAGTGGTTACGGCCAGACCAACCCCGTCCTTTTGGGAAGAAGATAGACCTTGTTTTTTGGGTTTTTTTTCCTCTCTACCGGTTGTGGAGTTTGAGTGGAATTGGGAAAACTAACTGCTTCACTACCCTCTCAAAATTGTCACACGGAAACTGTGATAAGGAGCCCTACCTAAAGCTGTTGACTCACTGACCATTTAATCTCCTAACATTGTTTTGCCTTTCTTTCCTACCAGACCTCACAAAATTCTTTGCCTAGAAGTGGCATAAATCACTGCTAATGACTGGGTTACTAATAAAGGGCATCACTTAGTAATGACATAATTCTAAGTTTTTTGATGGGGATAGATGCCTGTGAATATGGGGTTACTTTTTTCACTGCAAAGAAATATTAGATATTTGACCTCTGCCTTTCTTCCCACTGCAATTGCCAAAATGGTTACTTTTACACGTAATACTTATGACTTTAAAAGTAACTCAGTATGATATACACACACACATTCTGGAGCATGCAAGTAAGGAGAAAGGGTCTAATTTCACAACTCACAGCTCCGCTCATGCAGATTTATTGCCTAATTGAGCATAAATCCTATCGTTCTCTGTGTTTTAGAATAAGAAGCTATATAGTTATACTAAGTCATGGATAAGAAACAGTGTTCCGGTGTGAAAATGATCACTGCATGGATAACAAGGTGAATATTCAAACAGTGCTCAGAAGCATTATTAGCATCGCATTCTGCCTTCAGAAGATCATTAGGAGAATACTGGGTTCGACTTTGGTGTCTGTATTTTAAGCAGATGTTGATAAATGAGAAAGAGTTCAAAAGAAGCTACAGAAACAACTGGAGATCTGGAAAGTTCAGGTGTGCAGTTTGCGCATAGAAGGTTAAGAAGCAATTTAGTCATCCTCTCCGGATAGAAGTATGGGGATATTTTTGATACTAGAGAGTTCTTTAGTTTTCATTCAAATGCCTAATAAAGTTCAACAACTGGAAGCTGAAGCTAGTAACATTAGAAATAAAGAAGGTTTTTTTAACAGTTTGAATAATTAACTGTGGAACACTTCACCTATCATGAATTTCTCATCCCCTAAGGACTGTAACTCAAGATGGTGCATATTTCTAAAAGATAAGCTCAAGCTAAAGAAAAAAAACCCAAAATACAAAACTCATGGCCTTCATGAAAAAAAAAATCTATTAAAACTACATGGTGAGTATGACGTGGGGTCAATTGTGCGACGATAATAGTCCTGCCTAGGCTAAAAAATTATGAATCCTAAGATGAGACATGCTGCAAGATGTGATCCAAGAAAGACCAGACTCAGCTGAACTTTCACTGATAAATCCATATGTCGAGAATCATAGAATGGTTTAGGTTGGAAAGGACCTTGAAGATCATCTAGTTCCAACCCCCCTGCCATGGGCAGGGACACCTCCCACTAGACCAGGTTGCTCAAAGCCCCATCCAACCTGGCCTTAAACACCTCCAGGGATGGAGCTTCCACAACTTCCCTGGGCAACCCGTTCTAGTGCCTCACCACCCTCAGAGTGAATAATTTCCTCCTGATATCTAATCTAAATCTACCCGCTTCCAGTTTGAAGCCATTCCCCCTTGTCCTATCACTATATGCCCTTGTAAAAAGTGGCTCCAGCTTTCTTGTAGTCCCCCTTCAGATACTGGAAGGCCACTATAAAGTCTCCCCAGAGCCTTCTTTTCTCCAGGCTGAACAACCCCAACTCTCTCAGCCTGTCTTCATAGGAGAGGTGCTCCAACCCTCTGATCATCTTCGTGGTCCTCCTCTGGACCCATGAGAATCAGTGAGTGCCTCTGCGACTCCAGGTATGATATTGCACAATCACCCAGTGCACTAATGAGTAAAAGTAACTTTCACACAAAAATTATTATTGTTACAGTACATCCTATACAGTCCTGGAAAAAACATGCAAAGGAAATAAGAAAGTAATTTTAATGTAGCTTTAAATCATGTAATTGGTACGAAAAATAAAAGCTATTTCTGTTAAAGTCGGACCTTTTTAAAAGACAAGAGGGAAGAATCACCTGCTCCAGTAGCTTCTTCATCCCAGACTCAAGCAACCATTTTCATCTCTTCCAAGACTTCATCAAGAGCAGCTGGCTAGAACTGAACAAGCAGGTTTTGTAGCCAGCTCCCTTAAAAGTATGGGAAGTCACTTGCAATGATCTCTCTCTGCCAGTTTATGTCACTTTGCAGCCTTAGGCTCCTACCAAACTGGTCACTGAGACAGAGATGTCCAGGCAACTCTGTGAGAATATTTGTCTCAATCTACTACCTAACATAATCATAGAACAGAATCACAGAATTGTCTAGGTTGGAAGGGACCTTTAAGATCATCCAGTCCAACCATTAACCTAACACTGCCAAAACCACCACTAAACCATGTCCCTAAGCACCACGTCTACCCGTCTTTTAAATACCTCCAGGGATGGCAACTCCACCACTTCCCTTTGCAGCCTGTTCCAATGTTTGATAAGCCTTTTGGTGAAAAAATTTTTCCTAATATCCAATCTAAACCTACCCTGGTGTAACTTGAGGCTGTTTCCTCTTGCCATACTCCGTTCTGTACAGTACACAGAAGGTCATGACTATATCTCCCTTTATCTCTATCATGATTATATCTTCCTATATCTCTGTCATGATGATATCTCCCTTTCCTTGCCTAGATGTTCCCATAAAACATACCACCGCCACAGTGAAGGCTCACTGTCCTCAGGAGGTCTGACTGTACCTACAGACCTCCCCTGCCTGTCACTTGTGAGGGCAGAAGGTTTGCCCCAGAGACAAAGTCTCGCAGAAGTTGGAAGTGGATCCCAAACACAAACCTGGATGAGTGCTGACTTTACCACATTCTGAGCCAAGGGCAAAAGCAAGTCCTTTGTTTTAACTTTGCCGCTATAACCTCTTAACACGCCTCGGAAAACCCCACAAAAATATAGCACGTTTAGAAAGCAGAGTGCAAGTGGCTGAGTATTGCCTGCCTTTCCCTTATTTATGGGGGAAACATTCAGATGATAACTCAAAATCTTCACCTCCTTCTCCTCTGAGTACAAAGGATTCTCTTTTGAGCCATCCTGCTCTAACATAAACTTACAGCAACATGTATATAGCTTGAAAAAACAAAACCAACAACAGAAGTCTTGCAAAAATACAGCACTGCAGGCATGATTCTTCCCTGGGGAGAGGATGAAAGAGCAACATGTGACAGATGTTTGTCATGTCATTCTATATAGTATTCAATTGCACTCAGAAACAATAGTGATGAGGATAGTGTAAAAACTCAAATGGACCAGACTGAAACAAAGCGTTATGAAAATAACACTTGAATAAGACCGAAAGGAATTAAATATAGAAAGACCAAGAAAGTGTTTTTAGGAAGCTCTGTTGATTTTTTATGTCAATTTAAAAAAAGAATAAAATCTCTTTTAAGGACTCTCAAATCCCAAATTTGTCTCCATTATCTGCTGACTCAGAGACTTCACAAGACACTCTGGCTGGAAAACTGCAGGGGTTGCTTCCGACATAATACAGTATTGATGTACCACTGAAGGATGTAACAACACCATGAAACAGAGCATCCTCTTAGCCTGCAGGGTTTCTAGCTATTCTCTCGCGCTCCATATTTCCTCCCTACAGCCAAAACCTCATTTTCCCTTATGTAAAACTCCTTTCTATACTAGTTTTATAAACAAGCAGATAAAAAGAATAAATAAATTATCCTCTGGGAAAGTGGCTGAGCAGTGAAACGTCGGAGTGTAATGGATACCTGATCATATAGGCATAAATTTCAACTGTGAAGTGTAAAGAGAAGTGAAACACTCTAATAATTCATTCACTTGTATAAATATGTATGAAGGCAACTTAAAAAATTGTTCACCCAGTTTGGGCAGTATGTATTTTAGCATGCGAACTACTGCACAGTGGTTGCACATACTCCTGTGGGGAAGACAGCACAGATGCTTTTGATTTTTCAGGCTCCTGCTATTCCCTAAAAGACAGTGAAAGCATCATTCTTCAGTCTGAACTGGGTATTGGTATTCCATTCTAGACCTGAGATGCTGAAATCATTCTTCAAACATAAGTTGTTAAGCGGTATAAGCAAAGAAAAATCCCATATAGCTTTTTTTTATTTGTGTATTTGGATTCTGCAATGATTAGATTAGGAGGTATCTCCAAACAGTTCCAGATACTCCTACCGCAAATGATAAGGAAACAAAATTAAAACGCAATTTATCTGCAGTTGCTCAAAAAAACCCAACAATCTGCCATCATAAATTTCTGTTCCTCACAGAGGCTCAACATCCACGAAACTCCACCCTCTTCAGTAGCCTGTGCTTCTGATCTCTGCGTAAGAACTATTTTCCACAACCTGTTCCCAAGTTTAAGAATGCACTTCCACCAATTTCCCCATTTCTGCCAATGCAACAAAAGTTTATAACATAAGTAAAAGTCTTACATACAGCATTAAAGAGATGTCCCTTCCTAAGGTGGTGGCACATAGCACGGGGAAGAACAGGACAGAAAAACATGTAGCTAGCTAAAGAACTGAGATGGATTCATGGTCTGACGGAGGCAGAGACACCAGCTAGTCCAAACCCTCCCTCTGTGCACCCATCCTGTTGTTCAAAGGGGTCTGGAGGGAGGAAGGCACTGTGGAGGGCCACTACACTTCTGGGGTTGGTGAACTCCCGAACATCACAGCTGCTACAAACTCTACTACAACAATTTTGCAGAACAGAAAATAGGCATTCTGCCTTCAGCAAGGGATTCCCAGATAGGGAAAGAAAAACAAACAAAGAAAAAAAACCCCTTCATTAGTCATCATTAGGGGATGGTGCTGTTCCAACCAACTCATCAAAAAGCTGGAAGCCAGCTGGGCAGCAACTTCTTCCTCTCTCCTGCATCCATACACCCTCAGTTGAAGAAAGAAGAGGACACACGGTCCTAAACACTGAAGGAGAGGAGATCCCCTTTGCTTTTTGAAGCGGAGCTCTACTCCACTTTTCTTTAATCCATTTAGGAATTAAAACTGGTTGATCCACTTCTTAAATTTAATCATGAACATATTTAGGTTAGAACAAAATACAGGCTTCCCACTCGTAATCCCATATTAACACACACTGGGGAATATCCAGAAAACTGTGAGCGTACAAAGACGCAGCTGGCAAGTAAAGTTTTCCTGAGTGCCTAAACCACCTGAAAATCTCACCAGCTGCCTCTATGCTTTCAGCATCAATCTTTAAAAACAAGGCTGATGGTCCTTGGTCAAGTAATCAAGAATTGCAAGATCATACCCTGATTTTGAAGCACTTCCTTAAGCTCCAAGGGGATTATCTGTTCCAGTTACTACCCAAAGTGATTAAGTCACATGATTCTGAGTACATCATAAATAAGAGACCAAATCTGCTTTTCTTCTGTACACAACATCTTTACAACATGTGAATCAATACACCACGTAAATGAGGTAAATTTTATCCTCAGTGGTCAGACAGGAGTATAGAGATGGGAAGATTCATTTATTATTTTACTGTCCAGTGAAAAAACATCAAAACCAATTCAGTTTCTGGTTCAGTGTTCTCATTATTAAAACTCACTTGAAATATACACTCTAAAAAGTGCCCTTTAAAACTGACAGATTTTTTCAACTCAAGTAATTTTAAGATTGTCAAAGTTAAAGAGAATTATTCTGGGCAACAATTGTGCAGATGAAGTTTGAACTTCTTGCAAAATTCCACCATGGAGTTATGAATACAGATAGTAATTTAGACTCTGCCAGGCCTTTGGCAATACTTCCTTTTTATTATTATTATGCATTAAAATCTGGCTATTTATTTATTGCAGTTAACAAGGGAATTTTACTTTTCTCCTGTGTTGCTTTTACATTGTTAGAGTGAATACTAATGCATAGAGAGCTTATGAGGAGTGATCTATGACCAAATAAAAGACAGAATCTTACAGCCTGGATTGGAGAAGTAAAATAAAATAAAATAAAATAAAATAAGTATTTAACTACAGGGAGAAAAAAAATCCATTGGGTAATCTTATTGTGCTACTGAAAGACCTAAATTTTGGTCTTCCCCCCACAAACATCTCAAATTAAAACCAGAGTTAGCTAATTTAAATTCCGTCTCTTTTTTTTTGCCCCTAGAAAAGGGTGCAGACACTGAAACACAAACCTGCTCCTTGGGTTGTGATGACAACTTTTACATATTTCATTTTCACAGACTATTCCTGGTCATTCCAGAAATACAATATATATCCTTTTGTTTCTTTAAAAAAACCCAACTGATCTTTGTCAATCAGGTGGTCAAATGCAGCCTAAAGTGGTAGTGAGGAAAAGTTACTGTAGTAACTGAGTAAAAGTTTACTGTAGTAAATATACATAACTCCAGCCACTGCTGCCTCCCAACTCTTATCATGTTCGCCAGTAATCTGCTCTTTTACAAGGGATCCACAAAGTTGTTGAATTCTTACGGTAACTGAGATGTGCAGAAATTTGCATGAACGAGTGCAGGACACGGGCAGAACCACCCTAATGCACATGTGTGACAAAGGCGATAAGGAGTGCCCATAAGATACAGCAGATGCGCCTCGGTGACACCGTTCTCCCCTGCATTCCCAGCACGTGCAGCCCAGGGCCCCCCAGACCTGCCACCCCGGGCACTGTCCCTACCTGCCATGCCTACCTCTAGGTAGTGACCGTGGTGAAAGATGTTTTTCTGTTTCATTCCAAATGCCCACAGAGCAGCGTCCACACCACGAAAGCCACCGGTGGACCTTCCCAGCCAGAGGTGAGCTGCTCTGTTTGTGGTATGAAGGAATTCACACTGCTGCTCTGGAAGTGCAGCATTACAGGTACTTTCCAATTTACCACTTCTCAAGTGATATTTACCCTGGGAAAATCAATGTGTTTTACCACGAGCAAAAAGACTTGAATACACCATGGTCACTCAATTATTTATGGGGGATGTATGGCACTCCTAATAAATAAATAAAAAAACAAAACACAAATCCTCACTTCCTCTTCATGTTAACCAGTTATTTGTCTCTTCCACAAAGATAAAAAATAATCCGTTAGCATCTTTGAGATGCATGACTACTTCCTCTTCTCTTTCTATAAACACTTCTTATTTTACATGTGTATACAACAAAGAAACAAGATGCAGTATTTCCTCCCCTTGAATAAGGTACTCTGCAGAAATGAAGAACCGTGTGTTACTGAGCAGAATTAGGCAGCACCAAATGTAACGAACTGGTAAGACTGCCAAATGGCTCTTTTAAATAAATAAATTAGTGAGCTAAATCATGCACTACAGGACAGTAGAAAACAGAATCACTAATAACCCTACCAGTTTTAGTTCATATACTGGAACCCCAGAGAACAAAAGACAGTTGTGATGTTGACTGAGGTCAAGTTGCATTTATTGTCAATACATGACAAGCTTTGGCCCAAATCCCAATCACTGGCGCTTGACAGTCCCACAGCTCTCTCGGGGTCCCCCCGATCATAAAAACATTTGAGGAAACCAACACTGTACCAACCAAGTATTGAAACATTATCCTCTGAGAGGAAGTTTCAAAAGGACTATTGTATTTCAGTGATTTCCTACTCCCTTACGTCCTTCTGAAATCCCAGTCCTGAAATGCTTTTCTGTAGGTCTACACACTGTAGTATCCCAATACTGAATAGTCTACCTCAAAACTTATATTTTTTCAATGTTCTACAGTCCGGGCTGCCCAAAATTAAAATACGATTTTTAAAAAAAACATTAGATGTCCATATTTCCTGGTGAGATTAATGATCATTCAGAGAAGCTATAAAAACCATCTCCATTTCAGCTCAACTTCAGCACTCCATTATAACAAATGGATTTAGATCTTTGATGCCAGGGCTTACTATCCAAAAACATCAGGCACCCATAATTCTAACATCAATAAAAGCTAGAATTGCTCAGCATTTAATAAAAACAAATGACTAAAATAATTTAAAACAAAATCCAAAATACTCCCAATTTCTCAGGTGAATTTCAGGTAGGATTGTCAAATTATATTTTCAGTTTCAAATGGGTTTTGATAAATTTGATTATGTAAGAGTCTTAATTATCACACATTTTAGTCTTTCATTTATTATATATAGAAAAATTATTTGTCTTTCATTCTAGGTAAACCTGATACTAATTTTAACTATCCTATGAATTAACCTGTAGTAGAGGTTCTTATTACAGCTAGAGTTAAGGATTTACATTAGAACATATTAGAAAGAAGAAATCTGAGAAACATATAACTTGAGAAATCTGAAAATTTTATAATTAAATTATAAAAATGTTCGCAAGGCTTATACAGCTGCTTAGCAAAATCTACCTATTAACTTGCATTACAGCTGATGGGGGATTTTTAAAACTCAAATCTGACAAGAGAGTTTGAATTTTGCTCAGAATGCAAAAGAAATGGCACATTACTGCTTTGTTCCAAGACAATGTTATCACAATATCAACCTTAAGCAAGTGCTTCACCTGCAAATTGCTTTTTCAGCCACTATGATGCAGCCACCTAATTTTGAGTTTCTTTTCCCGTTCTTAAGTCAGCTGTGGTGCAGTACTGATCCCTTCTGAATACAGGTTTGCCACAGTAATTTACCAAATAGTGTTTAAAAAAAACAAAAATGCATTTCTGCAATTTATGTATTGGCTAAGAGCTTGGGCTGAGGAAGTGCAACTGGACTTCATAGTATCATCCATCTCAATTGCTTTATGGGCAGCAGATTACACAAAACTAAAAATGACAAAAACTTACAATACTGGTTCTTGGCTTATCTGTGAATGGCATGAATATTTGATAGGTTGAGATATTTGTAGTTGTGTAGAAAGATGGAATCAAAGATCACTTCAAGCCAGAGTTCAGCTTGTCATGCTCCAGAAGAATGAAGAGCAAATCCTTCCCCCCCAGGTCCTCATACTGGACATTATGATAAATAATAAAACAGAAATATAAAGCAGAAGCATGGAATGCCTGAAAGCTAATGTTCTGGTGGATAATAGTTTGCTATGCATCAAAGCCAATTACTCCATATAGGTAATTCAACCTAACTTATGGGGCATAAATAAAAATAAAAAAAAAATTAGAAAATACCTATCTTCAGCAAACTCAGATATTGCCCCTGTAAGTGGAGTAATGAGAGCCTCTGGTAACTTAAAATACAAAGAACAAAGTGGAGCATATTGTGTTTTCAGTTTTGTCCATGAATCCAGAGCAATTCCACAGCAGATTTAATCAGGGTTTGCAATGTCTTAACTGACAGCAGATTTCATCCCCAAACTGTAGGTAAAAATCTCCAAATAGAAATAATCAATTTCAGCCCATTTACATCTTATATTTGTTCAAGCAGGTGAATTCTTTTCCTTTTAAAGACCCGTTCTTTCAAGACTATCCAAATAAACTAACCATAGTTTTGTACAATCAGTTTGAGGCAAAAGAAAAGAGGAGGACACCCTGTCTTACCTGACATCTGAGAACAATAAACAACCCCAGGCCTGGAATCTAGAATACCTAACAAGCTACCTAACAAATCCCAAACAGTTTGAAAGTCCATAAAAGAATCAATATCTTCAGAAAAAAATGCAGAAATTCGATATCTGTAATATAAAACAGAAAGATCAAAGGAGTAACTTTTTTTTTTTCTTTTCAAAACCACCTTCATTTGGAACCAAGTTTGAAACTCGGTTGTGAAGTGGGGCCGAATATTTTTCTTGCTTTATCCTGTATGTATCTCATGCTCCCAAATTTTACTGAAATAATGCAACCACACTGTAGGATTTGGGCAATTAAAATCTAGCTAACACAGATCAGGTTAAATCCAGTTACCTTTAGCACTGACTCGGAGACCAGGATTTTTAGAACTCTCTTCACTTTCCATGCTGCCTCTACAACAAACAGAATAATGCCCACAAGTATGAATTCAGATGAAAATGAAGTGCAAAAGCTCAGAAAAGCAAAGAAGCATAATGCAGAAAGTAGATTCCTTACATAAAGAAATAAAATAGACAAATCACAGAATGATAAAAATGTAGAGGAGGAATAGCAAAGCAACACTGAGATGTGTTTTTGGCCAGGTACCTTCCAAAGTGTTCACATACCCTCAGGAGAAAAACCTAGTGCAAAGATAATAATCACAAACCACATTAACTTCTACTACCACAGTTCTGTTGGAAAGTAAGGAATTAAATTTTATGGAACTACCCCAGAGTCCAAACATTTGGACACAGGTATTAAATAAATGTTTAAATAAAACGTTCAGCACGTGTGCTACCCTGCTGGAAGGAGAAGGGTAATGCACTCGGTGAGCATCTCCTTACCCCTCCCAGCTAGTGAAAACTATCCCTCTGGAAAAGTAATAATAGCGGAAAAGACACTTCTCAGCTAAGGGAAAAGCCCATATTTGCCACGCAGCTAAAAAAAAAAAAAGACAGACACAGTAGAAAAGATCACTGACTTTATTAGAGTATTGTCTCAAAACTGACATCTTGAGCCAGTGCGTTAAATACAGAGAAAATTAACAAATGCATATACACTCTTGAACTACAAAAAAAAAAAAAAATGTCATATTTATACAAGACCTGATTCAACTTTCAGAGTTTAGTTTTCAAGGATCAGGTCAATATTGAATAATTAGCAATTACATGTCTCTTAGTCATATTAGTATGCTACCCTTACAACTATTGCACCACAATTTAATTGAGTTACCCTCAGAACCTCTTTCTGAGGAACAGACCTATTATTAGTTTAATACTCTATATGATTTTATTATCATTGGGGAACTAAGGAAGAAAGACCGAGAAATTTATTTAAGTTTTCTAGAGAATCAGACATAGCCCAGATCTCCTGACTGCTTGCCCATTGCCTAATCTACTTAAATATCTTAAAATCTGCGTCAACACACATTTCAAACACCTCATTGAAAATACTGAAACTACCTACAGATTTGTCACTTTAAAACAGGCAACAAACACAATACCAACATTGTCATATATCTCAGCGCTGTATCAAATGAGATATATCATAAACCGCTGTTCTTTTGTCATGACTATAATATACAGACCCCTTTACACATACAGTTGCATATAAATAACTACAAAAGTGAGCTTTCAAGAAGTGATGCACTGGCCTTAGTACGGTAAGGTGTGGTTACACAGCCTACCTCCAGCCCTCCTCCATCCCCCGAGACGTCACCACCCCAGCCCCCCAACGGCATGGCACCGCTCCCCCCTCACAGCAGCAGCCAGCCCTGCCAAGCCCCCCGTGGCCCCACAGCAGAAGCCCCCTGGTTCCCTTCATCATGCCATGGGGCTCCGATGAGCTGCGGCAGAGACGTCCCCAGTCTCCACCAGCAGCAACTAAACACTGCTGTCGGGTTTTCAAAACATCACATCACCCATAACAGATTAATATTGGGTTTAAATTATGGAGTCTCCCAATCCTCTTCTGAATGCTTTAAAATTTTATTTTTAATTCCCTTCTGTTTGTTCTTTTAGGGTTTTTTGGGGAGTGTTATATATTTACTCGTTGAGACAGCATCTTCATCAGTATTGAGCTCCTCAGGACTGGAAGGTTTTTTTGTTCTTTGTCCATTGAGTGCCATGGACAGCAACAACACAATAATTCATATATTGAGTGTTCTGCCATTTGAGCTATAGAATAAAACACATATTTAAAGCACAGGGTAGAAGTGCGAAAAGAGCGAAGAGCTCCGACATCTTCGAAACACGGTGAGATTATGCATGTAATCCCTTCAAATCACAGGACTGAAGACTGATGCAGAAGAATGTTTATCTGAGCAATGCTGAACATACTCCAACATACCAGTAAGGCCCCAAACACATGGGATCAGGGAGGTGCTCTGGATCTGTTTTGACATAGTACAGAAAAACTGAACCTCTTCTACTAATAAAATGACAAAAAGCATGCCCTAAATCAGAAAATGGTCACAAAAAGAGGAATTCTACATACAGAACATGCTTCACAGAACTTGGACGAAAAGACAGATTTTGGTTTTTATTTGGAAATCCTTGGTTCTGTTGGTTTAAAACAAATTCTTAATACTCTATATAATTATATAGAGTATTAATTTAACCACTTATGCATTAAACATACAGTTTCTCCAAAGGCTTTTGTTATACAGATCCATAAAAATTGGGAGGGACGTAAAATTTTTTAGACCGAGTACATTTATTCCTTCTGCTGAGCTGAATTATATACTACCATGAAGGACAACAAACAGCTTTAACGAGCTGTTAAGATGAGACTTTTCAACTAATGTCCGCACAGGGGTTCTGGCCGGCGAGGCACCACGGCGGAGCCGACCCAGAGCAACGGCCACTGCCGTACTCCCAACACCCGTGGGACATGCAGCCTGGCAGGGGGACAAGCTCAGAGCTCAGCAGTGGGTGAGCCCTTTGGGTCAGCAAGGTGGCCAACTTGATGCTAAGCCAAAGCTTTAGGCGCCAATCCGACTAGAAGGGACGTCGGAGGAAACGGGAGAAGGGAGGGAAGCGGAGTTCCCCTCTGGAGATGGGCAGCAAGAATGGAGGGCAAGTGATGGTCCCAGGGCTAAGAGCACAACTCCCCTCCATCTCCCATGGTTTCTACAAGCACAAGGGGCTGGAATCGTCTCTCTGGGGAGAGCAACCTCCCTCTCTTGTCCCCTCCTGTAGTCATGGTTAGGGCACCAGCTCCAGGCCTCTTCCATGCCCCACGTTGGGCTGTAGCACAGCCCTTCCCGTGCATCAGAGCCGGGGCTCAGAGGGCAGGACATCTCCTTTTCCCAGGGACATTCCCCAGGGAAACTTCCCAGCTCTTACATTAGATGCTGTCCTTCTTAAAAACGACAACTGAAGAGTCCTATGCTAGGGTCTGAGATCTGAAAAGATGGAAATTCTCATGCAGTAGCACCAGCACTGCAGACTGACAAATCTTTGTAGGCCGTTGAGCAACTGGATGGAATTACTCAGCACTGTCTTCCACTCCTACCTCTTTTTTTTTCTCTTTCCTCACTTTTCTTTGCTGGCCAGATTATTCTTTATATTTATAATAAGCAATTACAGAACTAGTTCACAAAGCTTTCTGGAAAACAAGACAATCCACAATTTCCTTGTTTCATAAACAGTTCTAAGATAGAAACAAATTACAGGCATTGCTTGTGGACAGCTTTAGTAAGCAAAACTCAATTACAAACCTTTAAAACACAGCTCTAACACACAGAAGTGCAAGATCTACAGTCGACTGGCAATTCTCCTACAACAGAAATGCAAAATATTCCACACTGTACTGTGAACTTGATAATACTGATACGAAATTGCCCTGAGTAGTTGATATTGGCACACGAAAATAAAGCAAAGCTCAGCAAGACACATGAAATTCATGCATTTCCAATGTAATTCCAACCAGTACAGCATAAATCAGCACGGGCATGTAATTCTTGGCTGTCTTGTTTGACATAAGCAAAGCAGAAATTATGTGTTGTTGCAGGTGCTTTGCAAGCAAACATGACGCCCAGCTGATTGTTAACAGACGAACTTTTTTCAAAGGAAAATGAGCTGAAGGAAGATCTCCAAGCTGAATAATAAAACAACAAAAAAACCCCAGGTGGAAGTAGTTATGGCTATCCCCGGGCCAGAGCAGGCAGAAGCTATTGCGTTATGTTAGGATGGCACTGGAAACGGGCTGCTCCTACGGGAATGAGGAGCAGGCTCCAGCAGTCTCGTGAAGCATTCCTGGGGAAGGCAGCCACTTCCAGCTGGGCCAGTCGCTGGGCTGCTCAGCATGGGCAGCTCCATTTGGCTCAGATGCTGTAAATGTCTATCTCACCCTGAAAGCTACAGAACACCTGGAATTTATGCTGAGAAAACTGCAGTTTCTAGCCCCTTGAAGCCAAATTCTAAAGTTAATATGACCTATAAGACTGTTAATCACAGAATCACAGAATGATAGGGGTTGGAAGGGACCTCTGGAGATCATCTAGTCCAACCCCCCCGCCAGAGCAGGGTCACCTACAGCAAGTTACACAGGACGGTGTCCAGGTGGGTTTTGAATGTCTCCAGAGTGGGAGACTCCACCGCCTCTCTGGGCAGCCTGTTCCAGTGCTCTGCCACCCTCAAAGTAAAGAAGTTCCTCCTTGTGTTTAGATGGAACTTCCTATGTACAAGTTTGTGCCCATTACCTCTTGTCCTATCACTGGGCACCACTGAAAAAAGACTGTTCTGATCCACCTGGCGCCCTCCCTTTAAGTATTTATAAGCATTGATAAGATCCCCCCTCAGTCTTCTCTTCTCCAGACTAAAAAGACACAAGTCCCTCTCCTCATAAGAAAGATGTTCCAGTCCCCTAATCATCTTCGTAGCCCTTTGCTGGACCCTCTCCAGCAGTTCCCTGTCCTTCTTGAACCTGGGAGCCCAGAACTGGACACAATACTCCAGATGTGGCCTCACCAGGGCAGAGCAGAGGGGGAGGATGACCTCCCTCAACCTATTGGCCACACTGTTCTTGATGCCATTGGCCTTCTTGGCCACAAGGGCACATTGCTGGCTCATGGTCATCCTGTTGTCCACCACGACTCCCAGGTCCCTTTCCACAGAGCTGCTTTCCAGCAGGTCATAGAATCACAGAATGGTTTAGGTTGGAAGGGACCTTGAAGATCATCAAGTTCCAACCCCCCTGCCATGGGCAGGGATAGCCCCTAACCTGTACTGATGCATGGAGTTATTCAATTAATCAAATTGATTAGTTCATTTTCCAAATGCAAGGGTTTCTTATTTCTTATACAAAGCCCCAAATGTGTAAAATAACTTACAGGACTTAAAGATGGAGCCTCTCTGCTACAGGTCCCTTTTACTTTTGAAGATACATTTTACATAACATTCAAAGCATTCAGAGCAGTCAAACAGCCTTTGCAGTGTGTAGGTTAGAGCAGCAAGGGGGAAAAAAAGGTCAGAAAAAAATCTGGTATTTGTAAAGTCATCTATACTTTACAATAAAATTCAACCGTTTGATTTAGAAAATAAATACTGCAAATTCAACAGATATGCTCTTCGTAACAGAAAAATATAAAAAAATCAATCTACAATATAAAGAAGGATCCTTGACTTGCACACCTGGGCAAACCACCTTAGTTGTTCTTTTTTTTCCCCTCTCTCTTTTCTGCTGCCCCTCTGAAAAACTCCTGTGTAAATCACACATTGCAGGTCTACCCCTCCTTACTGCAGGCTGTTTTCAGGAGACAGCAGTATTTGAAGCTGCCAGCCCAAGGCCAGGGGGGTTGGGAATCACAAAAAGTCTATAGAGACCAAGAGGCTGTTCCTGGATTTGATCAGAAATTGCCTCTCAGCAGTGACACACAACACTGTTTTCAGGAAAAATATGAATAAACATGTGCATAAACTTTTGACTCAGAGCAATGCCACAGTAGTTCTGTGATCCACCAGATCTTCAAAGATAAACATTATGGGATGTGGTCAGCTCTTGCTAGGAAGGCTTCCGAATAGGAACTTAAAAGTTGCAACTTGTTGGTGATTGAGTAGATGACACTCTTCTTGGTGGGCATGACCCATGTCCAGTGATGTGGCAGGGAGCCCTTGCTCTCACGTTAGACACATGTAACTAAGCTGAGAAAGACTGGTGAGAAAACAAGGATTCTGCTTCAAAAAAAATTTTGAAGGGTTGGCAATTGGTTTCATTTTGTGCTTTTAAAAAATAAAGAAGGAAATTCTTCAAATATTAGTTGCGGAATTACAAGGGCATGTAGTGATAGGATGAGGGGAAATGGCTTCAAACTGGAAGAAGGTAGATTTAGATTAGATATCAGGAAGAAATTTTTCACTTTGAGGGTGGTGAGGCACTGGAACAGGTTGCCCAGGGAAGTTGTGGAAGCTCCATCCCTGGAGGTGTTCAAGCCCAGGCTGGATGGAGCTTTGAGCAACCTGGTCTGGTGGGAGATGTCCCTGCCCATGGCAGGGGGTTTGGAACTAGATGATCTTCAAGGTCTCTTCCAACCTAAACCATTCGACGATTCTATGAATTCCTACCCAAGTGTCGTCCTGCACCAAGGGTCACTGGAGATTACTGTTATCACTCCACAGGTATGAGTGGTCTCTGAGTTAGTTTAGGAGCTCATTCAGGTCACCTGCTTGCAAGCGTGTATTTGGGGACAGCTTTATGGTGCCGCATCTGACATTCTCTGAAGGAAAGCTCAGGTCCCCCACCACCTAGATAGCTATCTGCTGCTCACTCGTCTGTTTTGGGATGTGGTTGGTCTGTGCAACTTCGACTGTCCCCACTTTTGGATGACAGTGGAAGACACACACATGCATGAGAAAAAACTTAGTATTCTCCAGTGCAGGATGACCCCAGCACCTTCCAAACACAGGTATTTTCATCTCCTTTCAGGAAGACACCTGGCATGCCTGAACAACCCAATTGCTGGTTGCATTCAGGACATGGTCCTGGGAGGGGAATGATCCCAGTGCTACTCCATAAAGTACAGTTTGGACCTTTCCTTCACAGGAGTATGGATTGTTAACTCTGGTGCCTGAGCCAAAGTCCTGCTCATCTCACCTATTCCCTGGTGATAGCGGCAGCACAGAACATTACACACGTTCTGTACCAAATCGCTGCGTGGTATTGCCATGCTCTGCAAACCAGCTGCCCTTCTCCAGGCTGGAGACAGCTTGTCAAGGGTTCTTTTGTCCTTAGTCCTACAAATGACTGCACCTGTAAAAAGCCTCGATTAATTAATAATGCAAATGCAGAGCAACAGTGTGCTCACGATCAACTTCAGGACCAAAGTCCTATCAGACTAACTAGGTAACGCAGGGTGCTGTGCAGCAAACAGTACCACGTGGCTGTCAAAAGGAGACAGGAGTTTTTTCATCAGTTCAGGTGTCCATAATGTGCTGCACTGGCTTGTGCCAGTTTTATTTAAAAGACCTAGCAGTATTTTGGTACATAAAAGGAGATTTAAAAAAGGATCGCAGAACCTCAGCTGGATGTCATCCTTAATGTTACACAACTCCTTTCTCTTGAAAAACGAGGGTGGATTCATCAAGACCTAAGTCTTGTTGCTTGTACAAGGTAAAATCCTACTCTGCTCTCTCACCAACTGCCTCTAACTCTACACAGGCCCCAGGCATGGAAAGAGGAGGACATGGAGACCTTCTAGAGGATCCTCACAGTGAAATGTACTCCACCAGCTCAAGCAGACATTCCTCACAACAGGTAAACGCCCTTTCCTTCGTGCCAGCCTCTCCAAGGGAAGTGGAAGGGGAGAGTTTCCAGTGAGAAATGAGAAACCGATACCAAAGAGAAGGACGTGAAAGCACAAAGAGGGACCAGGGGTTCTCCAGAGAGGGACAAAGGCACAGAGCCACAAAGTATAACCTTTTGTTAATGGCCTGAACAGAGCCCTGCCAAGGATTAACAGATGTCCTCGTAACATCAGGACAGTCTCAATTCTCCACAATTCCTCAGTAATTTGGAGGGATATCATCTGATAACTCTAAACTCTAGCCCTAACTATTTGCAATTTGGGCTGCATCTAGGATTCCGCCAATAACCCCACCAAATCTGGGTCAAAAGATGGTAAGATCAGGGCTCTGAAAGATGCCACCATCCACCGAAGCTGATCTGAAGCCCCACAGCATTGTGAAAAGTGAGAGGTTCACACTGAGTTTTTAAATAGCATTTTGTACATGTCACTCGGCAAACCAAACTTTGCTGTGCTAACATTTTTTACGACTTCTCATATTTCCAAAACAAATGAGAAGTTTTTTAAAACAAAAAGAAATGGGGAAAAAAAACCCCACACCCCCAAAAAAACCCCACAAATTATTTATAATTTGCCACTCATCAGGCAGCGACTTTAACAGGCCAGAAAAATTTTAATAAATGTATCATACAGTGTGTTTGATGTACCTAAATGTCCAATTAGCAATGCAAACAAATGTAAATATCTCATTAAAATATATAAATGTATATTACTTTGGTTTCCTACACTTTACAACTTCCAATATATATCTGAAAGGCATTTTATTTTAAAAGACAACACTCCACCACACTCTCTCCTCTGTACAGACCTTCGCACGCTTGTGCTGCTTTGTTATTGACAAAGCTTTTGCTTTACACGGGATTTGTCATGGAATTTAAAATAAATACCTACAAATATATTTTACTCAAGCAATCAATAGAAATCCTCATTGAACAGAAGAGGGCTTTTTTTTTGCAGTTTGTGTGCCTTTACTTGGACGCAGCACTGCTTGTATAGACTTTTAAATTACATTGCAGGGTTCTTCACTCTGTTATTGATTGATCTGAGATTTTTGGCAAGTCATTTCACCACCGTGCGGTTCTGTCTCTTCCTACCTATCCGCTGTGTCTAATTAGCCTTCATAAACCCTCTGGGGCAGTGACTGTTTCTCACTGCCAGCTTGTAGTACCTGTCTCCATGGGATCTGATTTCAGTTGTCTTGATCGACTAATAATGTTCATGTTTTAAGAGATTAATTTTTAAAGAATCAAAAGAAAAAACTAAGCAATTGCATTGGAGAAATACAGTGCCAGTTCTGTTGGGAAACCATACATATTTAGATAGATCCTTTCTTTCTAAAAAGCTAGATAGGCTTTAAATAACATAAACAAAAACCGTAAGAAGACAGCACACATGATGAAAATATAATCACTACGATTGTGAAACTCAGCAATTTCCCAAGAGTTTTTAAGAACAATATCTCAATATCTAGATCAGGAGACCAAAGATGCGAGGAAGTTTTACGCCGTCCCAGCTTCCCTCCCTGCACTGCAACTCACGGAGGCTGGGGAGGACACCAAGGGTAACTCTCTGTTGGGGGAGTCAGAACAAGCTTTTTTGTAAAGGACTTTCAGAATCTGGGAGCTATTCAGAAGAGCAATATTAATGTCTAGAGGGATACATGTGAAGCCTTCTGTTTTAATGTCTCAGCTGCAAATCTCTTTCCCAGCAGCATCCTCCTCACTGCTGCCCAACAATGTGCAGGTACAGAGGGAGGAATTCTGCAGCTCACTGCAGCTAGTTCCTACAGCAATTGGTGAGAAAGTTGCTTACTGCTTACTAGAAATCTGCTTAATATTGACCAGAAAGAACACTATTGGATCCCAATTGGATCTGCTATGTTTCCTTAGAGAAACCTACACTACTCTGTTCACATGTAGGAGGTGCTTTCTCAGGTACGCAAAAAAAAAAAACTAAAATCTTCAGTTTCTCCAATTTTACATTCAGAAACATTAATTTTATTACCCTTAAAACACACACAAGAACGCGTATCCCTATCAAGGCAAAGCAGCTGTTATACTTCTGCAAGTTACATTAACTGTACACAAATCCCTGCAATATTTCACACATATTTAAAGGAGACATTTTAAAATTTTATGAGTTCATCTGTTCTGAAGAGTATTTCAGTACGTAAGTACACAAGGCGTAACATAAAAACTAAACATAAATATGAATCCAGAAGACCTTTTAATTAATATTTCAATTACTGACTTTTAATTTCAATTAAGAACACCCAACATCTTGGTTTTACTTTATTTTCCCAACAAAACCTCCAGTGCTGTGATGCATTCTTTTCCTGAAATCTTTTATGCTATTTTTACTGGAAAATGACCAAACAGAGTGAGTGTTGGAAAAACTCTTTTTACTGGCTTATCAGAAATTCCAGTAATTCTTCCAGAAGTTTACAGGGGGAAAATGTTCTTCCAAAAGTAAATGGAGCAGAAAAAAAGAAAAAGAAAACCTAAATTGTTCAGGAAGTATTTCTCTGTATTCAGAATAGCGAAAGTTTTTTAACAGGCTTCATTAGCAGTAGCTGTAGTGGAAAGTCCATGAGACAACAGAGCAGTGCTACCAATAACACAAGCTCCACATTAGTCATAACTGGGTATTTTCTCTTAAATCCGATTGTCCAACTTTTATCAGCTTTACAGCTTCTATCACCAAGACTGAAGTATTCTCAATTTGAGTTACAGATCCTATGTAGAAATGATACAGAATATTTCCAATAACTATTACCAAGAAAGTCGTTATGGCTAACTCTGAATTTAATGTGAATAGTTACTTACATCGCCATAGAAACTCGAGACTCCCAACGGGAAATTGTCATGCTAGTTGCGGTACCAAAAAGGCAGTTCCTCTCACCAAAAGGTTTCAGACTTTATGCGTGAGGCAACAGGCAGATATAACAAACCCACCCGGAAAGAGACATCAGAAACACCAGCAAAACAACCCCTGTCAATACAACGAAGAGGAGTCACAGCACACCACCTAATACTGTCACGTGCAGAGTGGGCATCTCCACAGAACTCAGCTTCAAGGAGAGTTTTGCCAAAGAATAGTGTAGTGGCTGTGGGGGACATTTGGGGGGGTAATTACACTTTACCTAACCAAAATACACGATAGCTGAAATCGAAAAGGCGTTCACCTCCTGCCCCAATCTGCTGTAAGAGCTGAGCCGCCGCTGCCTTTCCCTCTCCACAAGGATTGCACACCAATGATGGGAGCACCTACGTGCTCTACTGGCTTATTAAGTTTGCAACAGGACTCTGAAACACTTTGAAATATAAAAGGCCGTTCCTATACAAGGACAGAGAATTAAAATATAATGGGATTAATCCTTATTTATACAAATGTACCATTTTGGAAGTGTAAGAGAGGCTTATGTGACATTTATTAATGCAGATTTAGCACAAAGAAGGACTTAGTAAGGCACTAACAGAAACTAACACAGCCATTTCATTTCATACTGGTTAAAGAACCAGCCACGTGAATGCAACACATTAGAAACTATTCCATATAACTCATACGGGGTATAAATAGGACCATTCCTCAGTTTTCAATCCCATTTTAAAATCAAGCAAACAAAAAATGTGTGTGTTGTAAGAACTTAGATGTGAAACGGATGTCCTAGAATGAGACTGATGCCCACTATTTTGTTTCTTTTCAGCTTCTGTGGCACAAGTTAGGTGTGGATTTATGAAATTGATCTATTTTATCAAAAATATGCAGATTAAGTCATGATTTCCAAGAAGGAAACAAAGCTGGAAGAATTTTTATTTTATTTAAAAAAAAAACACCACCATAACCTGTACACTTTAACAAATCATATTCCACATTTCATTTTGACAAATGCAAGGACAGTGTGAGATATGAAGATACCAAGATTAAATAGGTAAGTAATAAAAGACGACTTGTACCCGTTTCCAGGAAGGATTTCAACTCTGGAATACTAATGTTACATTAACACAGCTACACAATTTACATGCTCATATACAGTGTAGAAAATTTTGCTCATTATACTCCTACTATTATTTTCCAGTTCTGCTATTCATAGCAAATCTATCAGCACTACTCATAACTATAAAATCTATTTCTAGGGTTTTTTTCATTTTTTTTCTTTCTGCATACTGAGGACACAATATTTCTTCTATTTGGAGTTTTTAAAAACAAAGAAACAAACTCACTATGGCTCTGCAGACAGTGAGTGATCTCGGTTTTGTCCTCAGTGTCTGACCTAACAGACTTCCAAAGGAAAACCCTGACCCGCAGTGTGATAATCTGGGGACTCTGAGAACAATTTAATAATTCTGGATAATTCAATGAAATGACTGCCATCGATGGCTATAGAGACTACCATATGTTGTCAAGGCTGTGTCACGTATCTCCCGGACCAGGGACAATGGGAGATTGTTATACCAGGCTTGCTCCCATCAAAACAGGAATGATCTGGAATCATGGAATGCCAAAATTCTGGGTCAAAACAAGTTTCTCCATGCTTTCTGAAGTAAATTCGAGCATAGAGGGTAGAAATATCTTACTGGCAGAATAAACTAGCTGACGCCAATGCCAGGCCTGAAAGACGCACTACTTGAAAGGGTCAAGGTGAATTCCAGGGACACAGGAAGCCCTGAACAAAGATGCTTCAGTAGCAGAAAAGCTGTGGAGCAGGCAAGAAAGAAGGGCATTGGTGGCAGGTAAGGCTCCATGGTTTGTAAGACAGAAAAGGTATATGGGGGGAGCTCCTTGAAGTACACTGATCTGAACCAAGGATGATTCAAGGTACTCGGAAAAATGTGACACAGAAATGTAAGGAGGCATTATTTCACCTATGGCTTTTTTCTGACAGTGGACATAGCCCCTCTGTTTTGTCTGCAAACCACAGAACACATGCACACTTGTTTTTTTCTTCCATTTTCACATGGTCTTAAACACCTGAACTATAATTCTGTCATGGTTTGGGCTGGACTGGCCACTGACAATGAACGACAGATGCTCTAGTGGCTTGTGCTGGTACAGGCAGGGGACAGGACACCCTTGCTGCCCAAGACTGGAGGTCTGAAAAGAAAGACGCAGAAGTTACCTAAGTGTTTGTGGGCCAGCACTACTTCTGAAGGTCAATGACACCGCAATTGTTTCGGTACCAGAGAAGAAGGATGCAGAAAGTGAGCCAGGGAGGTGAAGGTGCTGCCCAGCAGCAAGGGACCCGGCATGCTGTTCTGGCAGGATGGCAACTAAACACTACTGCGTGAATCTCCCTTTTTGTAGGACTGTCACACACATACAAAAGTCATCCTACACAAATATGTGTCATCCAACACAAATATGTGTTTCTCCCCCGTTTCTCAGGGGTCACCATGGTTTCACCCTACTTCAGCGAGAACATGGGACAGAAATATAGATGCATTAAGAACAACTCGTGATGTCAGCTAAAGATGAAGGAATACAGGGTTTTTTTCATTGGAATGAGTCAGTTGTAGGTATTTTAGAGGGTCAGCTTTAGCCCAGCATGAGATTTCAACATATTTTGAGGAACTAAGACAGACCTAGAAAATGCACATTCCCTGTGCTGATTTTCACTGTGCTGGAGAATCTCCTCAGGGCTGTACAGTCTCTCTTGAATATGACAGAACATGTGATTTCTAAAACCACTAATATTTTAGTTTAATAACCTCTGAATATTTTTTCCCGTGACTTTCTCTCTCACATTTTACTTTCTCCATTTTGTTCCTTGTCTTTCTTTCCCTCGTCTTGAGTTCGTGCATTGTGGAAATAATCAAAGACATTCAGGAGAAACATCTGAAGCCGATAAGCAGAGTGAAACAGCATTATTCCTATATTACTAATTATAACCTATATATGAACGAGAGAATACCTGGAAGTGCTGTGTTGACAGCAACATACCTTTTGATTAAGCCGCCTGGATCCTAGCAATCTGCATGTCCGGACTGAGAGCTCAGGAAGAATGCATTTGTGGTTCATTTACACACTGTATAAAGGGTAAATATGTGGCAGATATAAACAAACAGCAGCCTTCTGTCAACTAAGCTTCTATGAAGAGTTCAAATTATGGATAGGAGGTTTGAATAAATGAGACTTTTTAGGCTAATGTTAAAAAAACATTCAAACCATAAGTACTGTTTTAGAGATTATCGATTACCAATGAGCATTTTTGTGCAGTTTAGGAATGCTAGATAAAGTTCCTTTTGGTTAAAGCCATTCATTCTCTTCCGTTGCTCTTGCTTCTGTCTGCTACTCCACTTTCCACTGCGGTAGCTTCAGCCTACAGTGAGAAAGCCATACAAATGGCAAGCGAGACTATTACACTTTCTTACGGGGTAGATTTCCATGAGGTTGAAAGAAAGCTGATTTGTTATAAATTAGGTGTGCTGAAGAGATACTGTTGGGACCACAGCCCCTGTGATTTTAGAAAATTCAGTTAAGGCCAGCATTGTAATGACATTCAGCAACAAAACCCAAAGACAGACATTTTGCTACTGAAATCAATACCTTCAAACTCTGCGCTATAGACTGCAGCTGCTTGGGTAGGCATCTAGTCAATCTTATTCCAAAGTTCATGATGATTGTCTTTGCCACTGTGGAATACTGTGCCATACTGCACATTGCTGGGCCACCAGAGTGAACAGGTTCATTGTAACTGTCATATATATATATATGCACCAAAACTCATACGAAAAAAATTCTAGATTAGTACTGTAGCCCATAAATAGCATTGTATATTATTGTGTAGCAATACTACACAAAGCCTTACACACTCTCAACCTACAGATCAAAAGTCCTACCCATCACTCTCAAACAAAAAAATACCGATGTATATGTATAAACAAATATTATATGTATGGAAGAAAAAAAAAATTACTTCCAGAATGTTGACACACTCGAGCAATAGCACTATGTTCTTCGACCTTTGCCTTGATGTTCTCCAAAAAAAAAAGTTTCCCTTTTTTTTTATTTGTTTATACCACTGTGAGGAAGAGAAGAACAAGAAACATCTGCTTCTACAACTACTGCAGTGCTTTCCTCTCCATCACCCTTTCTAAATCACAGTTATGATCACCTCCTCACATAAATCCCTTCTGAAGGAGCACTTTTTCCATGTATACACCACTTCTTGTACACAAAAAATGTAGATGAATAATTTATCAACTCTTTCATGTCATGAAAGGAGCTCCTCATCTATAAGGAGCAAGGAGAAGATCACGAACACTGAAAGCAAAACTCAGAATCCATATCTTTCATGAAATGCTGAATTAATGCAGGTGAGGTTATAGGATGCATAAAATAAGTCAGACGCAATTTTACCCCCTCGTACCAGTACCTTCCTTTGATGTCAACAGTATCAACAGATGGACAAGTGTTAGTGTGAGATGAACTTTACCATATGTGACTCAACAGAACTAAGCAGAGCATTCTCGATTATTTCATTTCTTCAAGGAAATGATGCACTAACAAAGTCATGGCCCCATCCTTTAATGACACATTTGTAATTCTCAGAGAAGGAAAAGGACTGATGAATATAATTCTACTGCCAGTGAACACACAGAGTTCCTGACATGAAACATCACAATCTCTCTGGAGGAGCTGAAGAATAAATCACCGGCTACATGAGTCAGAAGTCAGCTTCAATGGTCTTTAAATTAAGATGGACAAGCATAAGAATGACATAAAGTAATGGTAAAAAGAGAACTCTGAATTTAACTTCTAGAGTTAGTAAAATACTAAGGAGCACAAGTTAGGAAGAAGGAGTAGGTCTGAAGTACAGTTTATTTTCAAAGAATATCTTTGCATTACATACCAGAAGTGTAACCATGCAGGTTTTCATAGTTCTTTGCATTTGTTTTTTGCAAGAAACTTGTGAATTTTTTTATTGGGAAAAATCATGCAGCTTTCTATTGTAAAATATTGTTCTTTATATTAGTGAAGAAAATTTTATTCAACATTCGCATCTTGGAAGATAGTATATATCAATACCCAGGAAGAAAAAACACAAAAAGACAATCTGTATGCACGGAGTATTTAACGAACATAGAAGACAATTATTGATTAATTTAAATAACCAAAGAAATGTCTTAAAAACATAACTATACATATGAAAATGTGTAGGAAAAAGTCTGTAGGAAAATAGTAACATTTTTACCAGCTGACACGGTATTTACACGTGCAGGGCAAAACTGGAAAACCAAAAACATTCCTGTACTTGTCTGTCAAAAGGCTTGTCTCAGACCTTTAAAGAAAAAAAAAAGTTAACAGTAATCCAGGCTTTAATTGCAAAACTCATGGATGAACTCATTAAGAAAAAAACAAACAAACAAACAAAAAAAAAAACACTACAAGGCTACTAAATCCCTGAGCCACAAGCAACTGGGTGCTGGGACAGTCCTGTCCTGTCCCTTTACTCTTCACCGGGAAACCGCTGTCACCACTACCAGAAATAGGATGTGGAGGATGCAGACCTGCACTCTGCCCAAACACAGCCACTGTTGTATCCATCCTAATGAGGGTCCAAATCTTCTGCCTGGGAAAGCACTTCCAAATATGCCCAAGTCCATCTAGAGTCAGCAAAACATTTTACCATACGCTTACTGTTAAGTAAATGATTAGACTAAGAAAGTAAAACTGGTTTTAAATCCCTGCTTACATTATGTGTACTAAATGCCTTTTTGCATAAGGAGCTAAAGCATTATGGGCTGAAGCCTAAAGTCTGGCGATTTGGTCAAATCAGAGACGTTAGAAAGTGCCAACATAAAGTACCAGTTCAGTTATTCAGTTCAACTACTAGTTTCATATGGTCATACAACTAAATACTTCTAAAAGTAAATAGAATTGCTCAGTTAGTCAGATCACCTGGTTACTTAGTATGTCCAAACCATTCTCCTTGAGGAAAAGATGTGTCAGGCAGCAGCTCCAGGACAAACCTGCTGCAATGCTCCTGAGTTCTGAAATCCATGTTTTCAGACCGTTTGTTGGGATTCTGATAAGCGCATCCGTGAAAGTTTATAACTCTATGCAAAGAATAAAGCTCCTGGTTTATGCAGTACAACTGAGGGAGCTGTTCCTGCAACCCTTCAAACTAAAACCAAAGCTGTACTGGAGTGTGCGCACATCACGGACCTGTGTCGCCTACAGATGGGAATTACTGGAGAAAGATGCTGTGGATCTGAGACAGCAATGATGAACAGAGAGTGGAACTGGAGACAACACTGCTCCTCGCATGACTCTTCCCCGTGTGATTACTTATCCAAATTAGGATGCTTTTCCTTAACACATTTCTACTTTTACAACTACGCATCTGTGCATCTGTGGGAAGAAGATAGTACTTAATCTAAAATGTTCTGCATGTAAAAACAATCACATTTGAAATTCAGAAGTATTTTTTTTCAGAAACAGTAAGGCTCCTCTCTTCACCAAAGTGAGCAGAAGGTCAGAATGCTTAACAATTGCGAAATATGCCCGACTAATTTGACTGCTGTACAAAATTCTCCCATTGAAAGGCTATATATTCAAAAAAGTATAGGCTTTTACAAAGGAAATCCTGTCTTCTTCATTTGCTGTCAAGGACAGCTTTGCCATTGACTTCATCTGGGCCAAGATTTCACCCCATGTGTTTTCAGAGAATCTCTGTGATTCTGCCAACAGTAGCACAATAAGTGGCTCGCAAAAAAAACTAACAAAAAACCCCAAACAGGAAATAGTCTCCAAGGAATACTTCTCTGTGAACTCTTACAACTACAATTAAATAATAACAATAATAATAATAATGGTTCTTACAATCTTTTCTTCCCATGCAAGACCAGGCAATAATTTCCTGCATTAAAACCTTATTTATAGGGTGTCATATTTAGGAGATTTCTATGTCGGATCATGTCGTGGAACTGCTAATTAGTTTCTCATGATGTTTACTCCTCCTGATTATATACAGCAACTCCTACATTATGTGATTTTTTTTTCTAAGTTAATATTCTCAGCTCAAGATGTTCAGCTCACATAAAACAGCAATATTCCATTGGACTTTTTTTAAAGAATTATTTCACCTTGTAATGTGATAAAAGACAAAGTATTTCATTATTTCGAAGAGGGGGGTGTTTAATCAAACACAACATAATGAAAAATCATGAAAGCACCTTTATTTTCCATACTTCAGAACAGCTAAGCCAATTCCTGCAAACTGAATTAGCCATTCCCCAATTTCATCTACAAGTGAATTGTCACTGCCGAATTATCAAAACTTTCATACAAGAGAAATACTCACAGTGTCTTAAGCATCACATTATAAATAGTCGTGTCCTACCTCCACATTTCTCTCTGACTTCATTCCGAGGCAGCACTGAAGAAGCAGCTATAGTCACATGGTGCATTCAAGGTCATGCTATTCTAATTTACAGAGATATCATTGATAAATTATGCGGAAACAACACTAATGGAGTCATTAACCTTGTTCCAGCACACTAAAGGTGTTTTGTAATTAAAAGGAGAACAAAAGTTACAAAAACATATAAGGATTTTATTGCCCAGCTTCTTCTCTCCTACACACTGCTGCAAAGTACTGTTGGGGAATAGTAATTTGTTACTGTGAGTAACGTAGATGCCTGCTGTCTCTGCTTTGTAACCAAGGGGTGCAGAGATTAGTCTGAATTACACTGAAGGAGGTAAAATACACAAACCATTGACCTTTTAAAAAAAAAAAATAGGAAGCTGGATCCAGAAGGCCTCTCCCTTTAACAAAGTAAAGGATGCTGGAGCAGAAGAAACATCATTCCAGCCAGGAAGTCTCTCTCAGTCCAAGAATCTATGCAGAACTGTCACTTCCAAACATGCAGTCATCTAACCAGTGCTTTGAGGACTCGCATCAAAAGTGTACTACTGTGTTAACATACTGAAGTGAAACTCCTCAGAGATACACATATAAAAAAACCTAGGCAGAATTTAGCATTCATCCTCTATGTCTCATTCAAGAAACTTGCAGTAATCCACGGACTAAAAGCCTGACTAATGTCCCTAATTCATGTATGACAGTTATCTTCATTAAGGGTGCACACATTAATGAATCACTGGTGATAGCTTTGACTTAAAAAGAAATACTAGAAAAACAGTGAAGAGGTGGGACAGAGACTGTTTCACATAGTAAATGAACGTAACCTTAAACTGGCATTACTGTAAAGCGTCTATAGTATTTCTGCAAAGAAAAATGTAAGAATTTAAATAACTTAACAGACAATGTACCCTTATCTTCTTGACACTTCCACTGCTGCTTCTTTTTGAATCCCGTCACAGTAAGATGACTGACACTAAAATTATTGACGAAAAGAAGGAACTACAGAGCAGGTTTCCCAGAGTTCAGGTGCCCAGAGATGACACTATGCTGCAAGAGAGAACCCATTATACTCCTTTCTAATCTTCACTTATCACATAAACGATTGTGTCTCCCTTCATTGCCTGACTATCAAGATATGATCTACAATGTATTGCACAACTTATCCAAGAGGACAAACAGAAAAATCCCAGATTGTATCTTTATTTAGGGGTTTGACCTTATGTAGATAGCTGAATACATTGTAAAGTACATTCTGAAGGCCTGAGTGAAAGTCAAATTCTTTCCACTGATTCTGCCGCGTTTGGACAAACTCATCATCGGCATATCTCTCAAGCATTCAGAAGTATGACACATGCCACTTTAAACGACAAACCGCCAATTACCATGAGAGAGTTAAATCACAAAATGATACCAAATGTCAGAGGAACTCTCCTGCATGTCCTCTGAGCAAAGGCTGCTGCTGCCGGCACGGAGCACCGACGCCTCTGAAGCATCAAACATCTTCCCACTGCAGAAAGCCCCAAGTTTTCAAGGGCTGAGCTCACTGCCCGGCTGAAACGCGGACTTGACTTTAGCAAAACGCGTACTTCACAAACCGCTGCACCATCCACGGCCGCGGAGCCCCTCCGGGCTGTGTGCCCAGAGCTGCTCGAAGCTCCGGTGCTTCAGAACCGCCGCCGGGGGGGCAGGAACCTCCCCGCAAGCGCTCGGCTGCAGAGAGCCCAGCGCAGCACAGGTTAAAGCGGACAGAAACAAACACGTAAACAGCATCTGTGGGGTCTCCTCTCTATTGACTTTCCTAGAAAGGCATTCACCTATTACGGTACTTCAAAAATAAATCAGAATAAGAGAGGCAGGAGTAGACCGTTCTCTCCCCAAAGTTTCTTCCCGCCTCTCCCTCCCACTTTGTCGGAGCTCCCCGTTCCCCGCGATGAGGCGATCGTTTTCACCGGGGATCAAATGAATGACTTTCCCGCTAATGACACTTAAGACGATGCTAAAAGCTGCCCGGAATGCCACCAGGCACCCGGCGCCCAGCGTGTCCACAAGCCGAGACGCCGGGACCGAAGCAGAGCCGAGGGCGAGCCGCGCTGCGCAGCCCCCTCCCGCCCGCTCCTCCGGCCCCACCGCCGGCGGCCGGTGCCGGTGCCGGTGCCGGCGGGGCGGGCGGCGGCGG